>VYXC01011355.1:712711-828397 GCA_013397175.1 Platysteira castanea | reverse complement strand
TTTTTTTTTAGAGTTGCAATGAGATGGGTAAGCAACAGAGGAAAAAAAATAGCATCTTCAGTCTGGTGAATTCTTTGAGAACCTGCACAATTTTTAGGTTTCCATACATTAGCTTCTGTGGGGGACCCCACCTGGAATCCCTCATGTTTACAGCAATCATAGAAGTCTCTGTGGGTCTCCCTTGCTGAATAATTTCCATATCCTTTTTCATTTAAAGCTTGTTTATATACCGACTCAAATTAACAAGAAATCACCTGATTAGAATTCTAGATACTTCTCACTAGCTCTACTACAATTGGATTAATTTGAAAAAATACATAAACACCACTTATAGGCCGCTCTATATCTCTGATGAAAGAATTAACTGCTTGTGCAGATTTTGCCACAGATTACTCAAAAGTCATGGCAACTGCACGTCAAACAAACTGAACATCCCAGCAAATACACAGTTTTCTGGAACACATATAAACCCTCTTAAAAACACCTCTGAAAGAGCAGGAAGAAGGCAGTAGGGTTTGAGATAAGACTTCCTTCAAACAGGCTGAGCCTTACTGATGAAAATGCATATACTCACACAAATCAAGGTGACAGACTCAATATAAACATGCAACAAAACCCAATAATAAATCCTTCCTCCAGCAAGTACAAGAAACCAACCAAATAACTGTATGACCAATTAATGAGCAGGCAACAAAAAATACACTCAATGAAGGTGCAAAAAGAGCGGAGCAGTCAAATTAATTTTTAACACCACTGTTTATCTGGAAAACAGCCTAGAACACCCTGCTGAAGTCCTTTTGACTGTGAGAGTTGTCGAAGGGTCCACATGAAATTGAAATCATTGTAGGCAAAGTCATGACACAAATGGACAACGTGAACAGTAGGGGCTAACCTGGAACAGATGGTGTCCACACAGGAGTTTCAAGGGGACTTGAGGATGAAGCAGACAAATAGTGGGTTATAAGGGTTATAAAGTTCTATAAAACTGTGCTAAGATGTGAAGATAAAAATAGGGTGTCATTAGAAAATAAAACAAAATGAAGTCAAGGAAAATATGTCAAAGGAATAAGATGGAAGTCTAATGCCTGCACATGGCAAATTAGTAAAAGCCTTAATAAAAGACAGGATGAATAGAAACTTGAACAAACATGATCTACTTGGAAAAAGGCAACGTGTCTTTTCAAAGAGGCAGTGACTTAAAAACCTATTTGGGTTCTTACTGTTGGATTTCAGCAGAAATCTAGATAAAGATCATATATAACTATTTAGCTTTTAAAAAAAATTTTCAACAAAGTCTTTCAAAAAAGTTTTTTGAGAACTAGACAGACACATGCAAGGGAAAAAATCCTGGCTCGATAATTGGCTTAACGATGGGATGAAGAAGATGTAATATGACTGGGTCTCAAGCAGTGAAAGAAAACCATCAGTGGAATTTCCCTGGGACCCCTGCTGTTCTATATGGCCATAAATACAGCCTCCCAAAGGGGGACAGTGGTGAGCTGACAAAGTTTGCTGACGATACTGAGTTATTAAAGTAGGAAGGACAAGACTCATGAAAAATTGCAGAAGGGTATTATGAGACTGAGCTGAGAAGAGGCTGAGCAATAAAATGTCAGATGCTGTTCAATATAGGTAAAAGTACAGTTAGTCAGACAGAAGAAAAATAATCTCAACTCCACATTTAAAGTGATGGCTGCCGAGCTGAGCATTGGAGCTTCGGAGTGTGATCTTTCAATAGTGATAGACAATGCCCTGAAAATGCCTGCTCAGTGCTCAATAGTAGTCGAAAAAGACAAATCATAGTTAGAAATTATTTCAAAATGAAGAGAGAATGAAATGGAGAACTCTGTTATTCCATTCTATAAACCCATGGTACACCCGTATCTTGAATGTTGGCTATTCCTTAACCTCAGAACAAATAAAGTAATATGAAATATGTGATGAAAAAGAAATTCAGTGGAAAATCAAAGGTATAGGACAGCTTTTGTATCGGGCACAATTAAACTAACAGTCTCTGCCATGGAAATTAAGTGACTGAGGGAGGATATGAGAAAAATGTACAGTATCATTGCTGGTAAGAAAAGAGCATCTAGGAATGAACTGTTTAACTTTTTCTTAATAGAATCAGAACTAGGGGCATGAAATTAAGGTAGCAGGACACCTCACACATGCTGTGTGATGCAAAATCTGGGTTCAAGAGGAGGCAGACCGTAGAAGAGAAATCCACTGACAGCCACTAAGCAGAAGGAAATTGACTTGCATGTAGAATTCTCTGACTGAAAACAGTTGAAGACCTGTAGAAATACTGAATGGAAACACCCCTCATCTTTACTCTGCTTTTACTCTCCCCTAAACATTTACTTATAGGCTCCTACAGGGTCAGAATCCAACATCAGATGAACTTTCGGTCTGACCCACTGCGATTGTCTTCATGTGTTTATGGCTTTAGGCTGCAAGGCATGGAGCCTGAAACATATTAATATTTTCCCCTGTGTATTAAATGTACTACAAGTGAAGAATAAAAAGTTATTTGTAACTCCCTGCCACTCTTAGTCCTGGGGTCTGTCCCATATCCAGTGCTCAGCCAGAAGGAACACTGGGCTCATCTGCTGGGCTGCTTTATGCTGTGTAATCTGATATATTTCTGTCACATATAGCTCAGAAACCCTAATAACACACCTCTCTATGTTTTTACTAGCAACAGGAGAAACACAGCTTAATCTTTTATTTTTGCATGGAGTAGTCAGGATATTTCCCTTTGATTTTTTTAGATAGTGTAATAGTTATTTAGTACATTGCAAGGAAAGAAAATGCTAGAGATTATGGCTGAACTAGTTTTAAAAAACATTTGGACAAATAAAATATTTATGTGGAATAGATTTCACATTGCAGTGCCTGGGATTTGGCAACAAACATTACAAATCATGAGCAATATAGAGAATAGAGAATTTAATTAACAAAGCTAAAGATGGAAAAGAAAGCACACTGATATACGTAAGGTGGCTCTCAGCTTCAATATTCAGCAGTAAAATAACAAGTCAATGCTTCTAAACCAATCTGAAATGAGTGCAAAACAGAAGCAACATAGTTGGAAGGTTATATTTCAAAATGTAATTAGTGTCAGAATATTTCAGAACTACTAAAAGCAAATAAGTCACCAAGTTCAATACAAAGGGAAACACACATGACAAAGAAGTAATTTAGAGAGGGAAACATCTCATTATTTTTATTATTTAAATCTAATCATCATTAGATTAATTTAGAGGAAATTAAATGAAAGTAAAATACTACATCTTCATATTGCCAAATAATTGGTGTCAAAGAAATTTTAATTTACTGGAAACAATCCCTTCTGTGCAATTAAAGGGGGAAAAAATTATTATGTATGTTAAATAGAAGCTTTCATTGTAAAATATAGCTCTCCAAAGATTAGCCATGGTTTAAATGAAAGGCTACAGAACAGGATTTCCTATGTTCTATCTTCATGAAATTAAAAAAGACTCTGAAAGAAGGCCTGCACGTATATATTCAATAAGAATACCCAACTTTATTTATTACTGTATTTTAAGGGACCTTTTGAACAAAATTAATATTTTATTGTGAAAAATACTGAGACGCACTTTCAGAAAACACATGTTCCAGCACAAGTGCCAGGTGGCTGCTCATTTTAAATCAGGATCCAAGCATCTCCACAGTGCTCCCACAAAGCCAGAGCGCTGAGCATCGCCAAGAAGTCATTTACATGACCGAGCAAGAAGTTCCACCTCCCCTTGGCTGTGACATGCAAAGTGCCTTGCACATTCCCAGAGTGTTGAGAACTCACTGGCAAAGGCCCATGTGGAAATTTTCAGTGCTCCAGCCCTGGCAAACCTCCTCTACAGAAACTTCACAGACGCCTCCAAAAGGTCTGTCAGGGATAGGGATGTTACTGACACTTTTCTCTTAACTTCTACGGGTTGAATACAGTAGAAAGTGACAAATGTTCACATTTTTTGATGTGTGCTTGGGTTCAGAGAAAAACATCTCTTGTCTAGAAACATGTCTGGTGAGAGGGAGACCAAATGACCTCTTTCTTTCCAGTCAGCCAAGAAATGTGCCATCCTTCCACTTTCAGCTGTTTTGCTGCAGCCAGCAACTACAGACAAATGGCAATGTGTAAGAATGAAAATCATAATACGAGCTTTGTATTGCTTTGACCCTTCCAAATTCAAGCTCAGCTGGAAGTCTGTGCGCACTCAGACCAGTTGTTGTTTTATCCAAACTAGTTCATCCATCCCTAATCAAGATGCTAGCAACCAGCTGTGTTGATCCTCTTGTATTCAGTGCACAGCGTTTCTGTGCTCCTCAGAAAAAGATCTCACTTCAGACCATGCTCAGCCAAGAGTGTTTTTCCCTCAGGAATCCACAAGTGCGAGCTCTCTGGCTCCGGCTTTGCTCGGCATGGGAGCTGATTCCCTTGCCTGACCACTCATCCCTCAGATGACCACTCAGACCTGTGCCTCTTAACCTCTGCAGTGCTGAGATTCAGCACGGAGCAGGAGCAAACTCACCTAATTAGCCCTCCCTGCTTCCTCCTGGAATGACATCTCCCAAAGCACTGCTCCCTCCTTGAGGCTCAGCCTGCACTCTTCCTCCCAGGGGTAAAGGAGGTACATTTTTGCACTCCAGAGGAGTCTTTGCACACTCCTCTCCTCAGGTCTCTCTCTTCCTAACCCCACCAGGCAGCTTTCCAGGGTAATTGAGTGCCAGTTCCTGTCCCAAACCTCCAGACACGTCAACTAAAGGAAATGCATGAGCAGCTGGGAAGAAGAGGAGAATACAGCACCACAGCATATACCAGGGTCCTGGGATTTGTCATATGGGTGAGAACCTGAACAGAGCACAGTGTGCCTGCCATTTGCTCCAGACACCTGCATTTCTCTACTGTTAGTCAGTATTCAGAAAACCAGTGCACACAGACCCACAACAAGGAGAATGTCCCCTTCACCCTTGATTTAGGCTGAGCTGAGAAGTCTGGTTTTAATGAATTACCTGGCTACAGCTGGCAGTGGAAATCCATCATGGATTCCAGGTCTCTTTGGTGGAGGGATCAGGTTTTGCTTTGCCCTTGCATGCATGCAGTCCTCTGCAGAAAAGGAGAAAAAATAGTCCTTAAACCAACTCTAAAATCTGCTTTCAGAGTTGGTGTCAGGAGGTACAGCGGAGTAAAAGTTGACCATGCCTTCATCACACTTTCAACTACGAAAACAGAGGAAAAGGTTCACTACCAGGCCTTTGCAGGAAACCACGCCACAGAAATTAAGAACTGTTTTGCGTGGTTACACTGCTAAAAAATTTGCTAAAAGAAGTAAATTTCTTAGCACCTATTAAAATGTGACTGTCAAGATGGTAACAAACAAGAAGGAAATGAGGGCAGTGGCCATCAGCATATCTATGACATACATTTTGTGATGGGCACATATAATACAGGCAGGATTGCCAGACAACAGTAGACTAACTTAATTTTTTCTTTTTTAACATTAAAAAGCAGATAAGCTTGTCCAGGAAATTTGCTGATGAAGAAGCTTCCCACAGGTCTCACTGCATGGCAGGCTCTTTATGATAGCTCCAGCAGAAGGATGCATTACTTTAGTGCAGGGAAGGTGGAAAGAATGAAAAACCAGGCAACCACAAGGCTACCTTGGAGCTTCACACCCTCTGAAAGCAAAACACTGCTGCTGCATTTTCTCTTCTGATGCAGAGTCCAGGGTGGCCCTCCAGTTGTGTTTGATTTACCTGGTTTCATTCAGACGTCACAAGCAGCCACTGCCCTTGAACAAAGGCCACGTGACACGCAGAACTGACAGCTTCCATGGGCTGCCTGAAACACATCTTGGGCTCCTCCAGCAATTACTCTGTGATAAGAAATCATCTCTTATAAACTTCAGCCCCAAGTAGCTGCTCATAGTCCGTTTGTGACAGCGTTTGTTTTCCCTGCTGTAATTTTTCGGACAATGCCATACTCTATTTACTCACATTGCTGTGGCTTTTAGAAGACTTAATTTTAATTGATATTTTACTGTTCTAAGGTAATTCCACACAATTATTCAAATTATATATGTGCACACATTTCTGTCATAAATATATAGTCAGATACACATGCTATAATATTGACTTTTCTGAAATTAAGTTTTAGATATTTTTAATGGCAAAGAAACTACTGATACGTATGTATGGACAGAAAGGTGTAGTGCAACCTCCACCCACCCAAAATAAATCATGATTTATTCCTTAAAACCATCCTTCCCCAAAACTGCTGTTTATTAATCACTCAGTGCCCGTGCTCTGGGGATACTTGTATTTCCTTTATTTTATTGAGTAAGCTCTGAGACCTCAGTCAGTTTAGCACAATACCAGTAGGTGGAGTAATGGTAAAGCAAATACCTGCTTCGGCTATTTATATTTATAAACAGCCATTTTTAATATCTTTTGCCGAGATTTGCATGAACGAGTTGTACATATATATATCTGCCAGAAATATCTATACATAGAAAGATCTGTTACTTACATGTACATACTTAAAAACATATAGATTAAAATACTTAATACTTAAGCGATGAAGCACTTTTTTGTCTTCAATCTAGCATTCTTTGCAGTTTTCTTCAATTTCTACATATTGGGCAATACATTTTGTGAATTGTGCTACAGGAAACCCTGCATTCCCCACACGCTTAAAGAGAACTGATCGGCGCCTGAAGGGAGCAAGGAATCGCTGCAAGTTCCACTTTGGAATTGAGGTCAGTTGAGATGTGAGAGACAGCTTTGGTTAATAGTGTCATGCCCTTGCCAACCTGCAGTTGTGCAGCGTGCCCAGAGCATTCAGCACTCTGGATAGGAGCGTCATTAGCAAGACCTTTGTCCCGTGCCAGGGTGGAGGATGCTGTCATGGGTGAATGCCCTTACGTGAAGTAAAAGTTTTTATGAATGCGGCTGCTATTTCTCCTCCTCTCCATCGCATTAAATCCTCCCAGCTACTCCCCAGGACTTCAGATAAACACTAGCAACTTCCAAGATTTCAGGTAGGTAACAAAGCAGAGCCTTAACAAATGCTTAAGAGCTCAACCATCACTGCAGCAGCTTGGTCTCCTAAAGCAGTAATTTTAAGCCTCAAATTAAAGTCACTCCCATACGTGCTCTCAAAATATAGAAACTTTAGAAAATGAAACCAATATGCACTGAAGGAAATAATCTCATTTGGACTGCAACCTGTAGTTTTTGTTCAGGCAAAATTCCTACCAGTCAGATGCAGGTTTGGGGGTTTTTTTCTCTTTCTGGTAAAACAAGCAGGCACAAGTCTCTCAGTCAGCATAGGAAGAAAACTGCTCAGTTATTATTAATGTCTTTTCTGAGTCACCACATTCAGATAAGAAGTGCAGTACACTTTTGTAGAGCTATCTCAGAATGATGTCTGAACCATAATGAAAAAAATACATTTCCTAATATCAGTGTTCATTTTATGAGTAAAATGACCGAAACCGAGCTTTGATTGCATGCAAAAATTAAAAACTTGGTCAGGTTATCACTATCATTCTTCAGCTATGAGATTCACAGGAAAATCATATGTGCAGGAGTCTCATTTTGCTCTTAGTGATCATATTAAATTGCAAATAGCAACACAGAAGGAAAAAAAAAGGGGACAAGATTTCCTCTGTAAAATTAATATAGGTCTAAAGAACTGTAAATATCAGCCTCATTATGTACACTACCGAGTATAGGTAAGGTTATTTCCCCCATCACCATTTGTTCTATGCAGCTATGTGGGGATTATTAACATTAAAGCATCTCAGTCTCCCCACCAAATCCACAAGTTCAAGAAAACATTTTCGCACATTAATTTTAAAATACTGAATCCATCTGTGCTACCTTCTTCAGGATTGCTCAAGCTCATTATAATTTTACTCTGATTCTGTTTTTAAATTACTTATGATTCATTTGGGAGGTTTTTTTATCCTTTATGTAGTATTCAGTAAACCAAGAGTACCTGTACTCTTGCCCCTGCTAATGCAAGCACTGCAGTACAATCATCTTCTACCTCCCTATTTTTCTCTAGGAGAGAAGGGGGGTGTGCCGAATCACAGATATTTCAAACTAACCACCTATTTTCTGTCAGACAAAATACAGTCATACCCCTGAAAACAAACGTAACCTCAACTTATATCACAGAAAGCAAGTGAGCAAAAGATGAGGGTAAAATATACCACAATCATTCAATAAAAAGAGCTGGAATACTAAGGGAGTCATGAATTAGCATGTTCTCAAGAGATCATGCTCAAAATATCTGACATGTTTTGACACGTAGGGAAAGAGTAAATGAGTTTGAAAGTTAAAGAAGAAAGGAAGGTTTTGCAGAGCTGTTGCCTCACTTAGGGCCATATTCTTCAAGCTGCTGTGCCCTTCTGGCAGCTCCTGCAGCCTTGCCTGTGAAGGGAGTCAGCCAGGGCACACCCTGCACAAGAGGGGAGGTGGCCTCCAGCACTGGCCTCCTTTGGCAGCCAACAGAGCAGAAGAAAAGGGCCCCTACAAGCTCCAAGGTGGCACAGGCAGGGGCAAGGCTGTGAGGATGGGGCCAGGGCAGCGGTGGATGTGTCGCACAGGGTTGCTGTGGCCTTTTCTCAAAACGTAACCCCAGTTCACCCTCTGCACTACCCCTTGCTGGCTGCTACACTGGCTCTTCATTTCCTCGCTTGAAGCAGCAAAAAGTACGGCTGTCTGGGAAAGGAACCTTTTTTAGCAGCTGAGTGCATGAAATTCAGTTCACATCGGATCATTTGGAAAAGGGGAGTGTGGAGGGGGTAAGCTCATATCGCACACTGGCACTTATTCTTCTGCTGCCTCGCATGCCATACACCCTGCAGAATAGGACCTACTACCCGAATTTCAGGTTTGTCGTTTTCAAAAGAGACAAAAATGTCTTTCTTCTTCTTCTCCCTGTGTTTCCGTCTTAATTGAGACCAAAATTGTTTTCTGCAGAGGCTTTTATTCCTATCTCAGGAGGATTTAGACTGAACAGGAATTCCCCCAATTTTCAAAATGATCACCTACTGTTACTCCAAGGTTACAAGTTGAGAGCTCAAAACCCCAGAGCTATTTTGAGAATAATCATACTATCTGCACTAATTTTCGAATCAATCAATGTACTTGGCCCCCTTTCTTTTTTTTATCCCCCCCTCCTTCTTTTTCAGGCAGTGATTTTCATAGATTGTCTGGAGGAAGGGCATTGACCCTTTACTGTAGTCTCCTCTCTGCTCACAAGAAATCCTGTCCATGGGAAAAAAAAAATCATGGAGCATTTATGGCAAGGGCCTTCTCTTCTGATGACAGAAAAGATTAACTAGGTCAGTTTTGCACTCAGACTTAATCTGACTACAGAGTTTTCAGATGAGGTTCTACCTTGCCGTTCACATACACAGCATAAGTCTGGGAGGTCTGACATGAGGGGTTAGGGGATGATTTTGTGTGTGCATTTGCCCTTTCGATTTGTTTCTTGATGTTTCCAAGTCCAGAGAGCCCCTTTGCTAAACCTTATCTGATGCTGCTCAGAAAGGTAAGCTCACAATATTGCAGTCCCTTCTGCTGGTGCTATTTCATGACTCTGCATCCCATTTCTGTGCCTGGGTGGGGCTGTGTCTCCCTGTCATGGTTTGCAGCATTTCTTACATTACTCCCTGAGCTCAAAGCCACAGAGAAAAGAGAGTCTGGAAAGCAGAAGGGAAGTGGGTCTTAGTCAGATTTGCTATGAGGCAGAAATCAAGGGCAGGTCTGGAAGCTCTTGGCAGAAAATGAGACAAGAGAAAGCAAAGCGGTGGCAGAGGGGCGTGAATGAAAACCAGACCACTTCTGAGGGCTTGAATATACTGCAGGTGAAATCAAATATTTAGCAGAAATATTTTTCTTCCCTAAAAGAACTCTAAAAAACTAACAGATCTGCATGCAAATCTTAGGCTTATAGATTAATTCAGGTTGGAAGTGACCTTGGGAGGCCGTCTGCTCCAACCTCCAGCTCGAAGCACAGTCAGAGATGAATCCATTCCCACTCTGCATTTGTGGACAGGCATGTAATGAATACCATATCCTCAAACAAGTGTCCTGGTCCAAGAAAAAAATAAAAAAAGCAGGTGTCACCTCCTAAAGCAGCTTGACATCTGCAAGGTAAAGGATGCATCCAGCAGTAACTAACATAGGTATTCATTACACTATCACTTCAAAGCACAGCTTTCACATGTTAGCAGCAGCCTTCTTACAGCTCTGCCTTATCTGCAGTAGCACAAAATCTCAAGTAACATGCAGAAAAATGAGCTACAGCAATGCTTCAGTGGTAGGGGGATCAGAGGAAGCCTCAAGAAAGATGTGAAGAAAATGTCCTTAGAGTCCTTCTAAATTTTCTATATAGAACTGCAAAATATGCTATAGCAAGAAACAAGATTCCCCACAGAGTTCATGTAAATGAGAGCCCTAAAAATGTGTGCTAGATAGCAGAGGATTTGTTCATTATTAAACTTATATTGTGTTTACCTGTGTAGTGCAAGACTGAGGAAGACTTAATTGCATGCTATGTCCTTGCCCTCTGACCTTCATGTTAATTACATTTTCCTACGGTGAGAAATAGATGCACCATTTTCTCTTATTTCCCTAGGACTGAGACAGTTATTAATTCCTAATAAGATAGCTTTTTCCAGCTGCAGAAGGCTATATTTTCTTTTCACTGCGTGCACAGTACTCCCAGAAGCTTTTAATTTGCATATATTGGAGATCACTTCACCCATCTAACACTTCCAAAGTAAACTTGCCTAGAGCCACTGTGTGGTTGTGCTCTGGGGTTTAATCTCCTCCTGGTCTGCAATCATAGCACCCACAGAAATTAGCAAGATGAGGAGGAGGGAGGTGTGTATATACACAGATATATATCCTCACACATATATTATGAGTGTGCACAAGGAGTGTGGCTGCCTGGTGTCTTCAATGAGGTTCATTTTTTGAGGTGTTAAATGTAAAGACTGATCTTCTACATGCTTCCCACTCTTCCTGTGGAGCTGTTATTGCCGTGTCGTGTGGCTTAGTTTCCAACAAAGATGAGGCTCTCTTCTGCATCAGCAAAGATCTCCTTTTTAAAAAAAAATCTTTAAGAATGTTCTTTTTATTTCAGATGGGATATTAATTGAAATTACATTCTACTCCCATCCTCACCTACTAGCTTAATAGTCATCACATTGCACAAATTATTTTTAATACCTTGAAAAATTCATTAAGTGAACAAAAGATCCTGACATAAGTCATAAGATTTTTTTTTTTCCTCAAATGTGAAGTTAATAAAAAAGGACTCTAGAATATTAAGGTCTACTTCTTAAGCCACCTTCCTTCCCATTTTAAAGAAGGGTCTTTCTGCTTATTTCCAGCAAATTTAGACACTAAGCTCTGACCAAAGATTTTATTAAATCAGAGGAATTTAACATGTGTGAACCTTCCAGCAAAAAAGGGAGATTTTCAGACTGAGACTTGTTTTCTTTGTTAAGAGACTGAGCACAGAAGGCAGCAGTTAAGCTGCTTCTTATATTTCAAGCAGGGTAAAAGCTCCATTTATAAGAGGACTTCAGTCCTCAGGAAAGTCTCTGCTACACAGGCAAATAAATTTGGATGGAGAGGGAAAGAGAAAGCGCATCCTGTGTGGTGACAGTGGAAGCACCACGCCCTGCTGGAGCCTGCAGAGGTGCTGAAAGGGCTGAAAATCATTTGCTGCCACCAGCACAGCTCACTTCCTCTGAACTATCAACCACTAAGAACATATCCTTGTCTTCCTCTAAGTTCCAGGCAGTTCTCCAGTGCTGGTGTGCTCAGGGGGGATTATGCCCACATGTGCTCTGACTTCACACCTCAGTGAACCAGAATTATCATCAGGCTTTCCTGTTGATAAAAAAGAAAAACCAAATCAAACCAAAACCTTAACAAAATCCCAAAACCAAAAAACTTCCTGCCTTTTTTTTTTTTTTNTTTTTTTTTTTTATTTCTCTTACCCAACAACTCCAATAGATTTGGAATTTGAAGGAATCAATCCAGTGAAAGCCTGCAATAACATGGATTTGGGATGAGAGGCAATTTGTGTTTTGTGATAATCACTGAGAACAAAGCAGCAAGGTAATGGACAGATTCAATTATTCCCCCACAAACACATTTCCCCCAAGTCTTTCTCACCCCAGAAAGCCACTTTAACACAGTTTCCCAGCCCCTGGTTTGTGGCACTTCAGCTTGCCTTGTCAGGAGCTGTAGGACAGGGCTGGTGAGGGAAGGAGCACACCCCACTCCCATGTGCCTGACATTGTCACACTCCCTGCACTACTCGATCCCACATTAGTTCAAAACCTTTGTGAAATTACCACAACAACAACTTAGTCCATGTTAACATTTGACAGACTTACAGTAGCAAAATAAAAAAAAAAATACTTTTTTTCAGGAAAATCTCTTTCCTTTTACTAGTAATTCTGGTTTTGCACATAGTGTAAATGTCTAAACCTGCATGTGTTTACTTAAAGTGTTTTTTTCCTACTCAGTTGAGATTTTCAAAGATAACTAGATCAGTCAGAAATCAATAGAATCCCCCACAGATAAGCATAAGTAACTCATTATGTCATATCTTATATTGCTTTTCCTCAAGTTGCTCTAGATTCATCCATTCTATTTGACCAGAGTATAAAGTTTTCCTTTCCAGGAAGTCAGGGGGCAACTGCAACAACAAAATGCTCATTCTTCTCAAAATAGTGTTCTTTTAGTACAGGCTTGACTTGAAACCCAGTGGGATTGAAAACACGTTTTAGTGCTGTTTCACGTGAGCTGACACCCTCCATGGCTCTCAAAGCTTCTTGGGCATTCATTTGTCTGGCTGTGCAGAGCAGAAGTGGGGGGAAGGTTAAATAAACCAACACATCTGAAAATTCTTTTCACTTGTTGCATTTCACTGCAAAAAAAACCTGATTCCACTTAGATGTAACCAAGCCTTTAGTAAAAAAAAAAAAAATTAAAAAATTAAATAAAATTTAAAAAAAAAATCCCTGGCTGACTGATGCTGACCCATCTGTCAAAATCCTTCTGTAGCCCATTTTGGTAGAGGGCCCTCCATACTTGAGGTATTTATCCAACTTTGCTAAACATCCCATCTTAACAGGAATGGTTGATTATTTAAAATTGTTTGCAGCCCAGTAATATTCCAGACATGCACTAGAGGGTAACAGATAATGCATTGCAAAGTAATTCTACCCATCCCTTTAAAACATAGGACATATGTCCAGGGCTTTTAAACTCTGTGTGACTGCCATATGCATAGTTCGTATTGTAGATGAGCATCTAGCAATCTAATGTAGTAGGATCCTGAAAATTCATAAAATCCTTGGTCTTTCTACTCTGATTTCCAATTACTGTCCAATGTAGTGATCATATTCTCACATGTGACTGAGGTAACTCACTATTGTTTTCCACTAAAACAAATTTCTGCACGGCTAATCAAACAAGGTCCTCTAATAGCAGTTTGTTTGATTTAGCCTGCTGTCCACAAGTATCTCTGAAAGGTTAAATTCAAAAAAATTCTAATAATCCACATCACTTTATCATGAAAAATTAGGTTGAGGCTACCAATTCAAATGGGCAAAAGAAAACCACCAAGTTTGATATTTGACACAGCAGCACAACAAGTAGTGAACATATGACACACTACTACCTTTATCATCCAAGCTCTCAACCTTTTTTCTTGTCTTGGAGTTGATTTTTTTTTTTTTTATTCATTCATGGATGGCATCTTAAACTTTGGAGCTGCAGGCCTCAGCACCAGGTTAAGAATTGTATAACGATGCCAAAACTGCTTCTGTTTTTGTCATTTAGTGCACATAGTCTTAAATCCAAACAGGGTTGTTAAAGATTAAAAGCAAAATACATGGTCTTAAAAAGCCAGATAAGCTAAATTGTTACAGATTATACGCGTCTCAGTTCAAAATCATTAATGGCTCTCAGAGTAAGAGATTAAAAGACAAAAATAACCTAATTAGAAAAGATTTACAGTGGGGAGTTGAATTATTTGTGCTCAGAGCAAGGCAGGATTTGATCTGAAGCTCACGACAATGCACTGGCAGTGATGAGGATGATCAGCAATGTTAACTAGCACAGCTCTGCCCTAAACCAATCAAAATTAAGTGAAGGAGGGCCAAAAACAATTTGGACATAGCATCTTGGATATCATGTCAGAGAACTTAGCTCACCTTGCATTGTCTGAACAAAAGGAATGTTTAATTACAAGCTTTCAGATATTTCTTTGACTATACCCGTAGTATGTAAAGCAGTGAATTTCAACAGCAATTTTCAACAAAAGAATGTATATTTATAAGCAACCCCTATGCTATATTTGTGAAGGGAATGCTGAATAAAAGGTAGCTGTACTACTGGGGTTGGATGATTTCTTAGCCAACAGCAGGGAAGCTGCAAAATAATTTTGACTGAACTGAGTACTCAAGGGTAAATTCCGATTTTCAGTTACCCATGTGTAATGCAGTGATTTGCATTCAAGAAACTGTGGGTAGAATTTGGCCTCAAGGAAATAGCTTGTGTTAGTGCCATAACCTTTGTTTTACAGGGAGAACAACATTTGGCCCAGAGGAAAAATACACCTCTTGTAAACCAGGTGAGCAAATGGGCACAAACCTGCTCAAGACACCACCAGCATAAATCAGAAATAATCTCATTTCCATTTAAAAAGACACTAACACTGTATGAAAGAGAGGTCTGCATGGTTGTTCTGATTTTGGTGTTAGAGAGGGATTTTGGATTGTACTCTTTGGGTGGGTGACTAAGGTCTGTCTTTTTCATTCAAATTCATTTGTAATTTACCCATTAGATGCTGATGGTTGGAATCTAAAGAATTTATTATTAGATTCGTTTAGCTATTTAATTTTCCTGTAATCAGCTTCACCCTTTCATGCTACAGCAATACTGCTCCATCCTAATATCATCAAGATCTCTGCCTTGGTTAAATATCTCAGAGTGGGGCCAGAACTTTTTGCCTTCCAGATCTCTTCCAGCTCTCTTGAAAAAGAACAACAGCTTGTGACACCGTCACATTGAAAACACTCAGGGAGTAGATAATCATATCCTTAAGGACAACATATTAAATTAACAGGTGCATTTTTGAATTCTATTTCACTGCAGGATTGCTTACATTTCTGGTAGTGTTTAGGCTTTCATTATTCTATTCTGCATTTTCTTATGTTCTGTAGGTCATTTTCAGCCCAGCTTACGTCCACTGCACAAGACTGAGGCTAGAAAAGCCTTAAGAGCAAGGCTGAAGAAGCTCAGTGTACTTTTTTCCTCTGCCTGTGGCCAACTTGCTGGTCACAGGACAGCCAAGCTGCATTAAACCTATTGTGTATTTTTATTGCTGGTTCTGGCCAGGAGGCACTGCACGAGGATGACATCCACTGCCTTGCCTTAGCCAAGCTCCATTAGGAATGAGAAACAGAAATATCCCCTGGGCACACTTCGCCTTGCTAGCACTCTGCCTAAAATTCCAAAATTTTAGCTGGTATCACTGTGTTTATCACTGTTAACTACAAGTGAAATGCTTATCTAATTATGCTAGCACTTCCTCCTTATTTCCTGTGGCTAAATCACCTGTAAAAAAGTAGTTAAAAATAATTTGCTTTATCATTCTCTAGTTTATTTTTAACACTGCTGATCTGTGCTAGCATGCGACTTAACTACCACAAGGATTTTATGCAGCCTTAAATGCTACTATGAATATTTGTTTTCTTTCCCAACTCCTACCTGATCTACAGGTAAGGTTTCAGGTACTAACACAAGGGATAATTTGATAACCCATTGTAAACACAAAGAGGATTATAAATTTTTTAAAGAGGTTTTATATTCAAACCACTACGAAAAGAACGAAAATAAATCTAAGAATACCATAATTATTTTGTTCTAGAAAAATCTTTAGACAGCAAACAAGTGGATGTTCTGCATTAATAGAGCTGAGCAGCCATAAAATAAGGGGAAAAAAAAATATTTTATTGGTCTCTCTGGACTTGCTACTGCATTAAAGAGAAAAAAACAAACCAAACCAAACAAGCAAACCAGAAACCCAACAAAAAAATATTCCCAGCCAACCAACCAACAAAAAACCAACTCAAAAACCACTTAAATAATACTTCAGTCCTTCTGCTACCATGCTAGATAAAAAAAACAATACGGGATTTTCAAGTTACAAAGACCCCAAACTGACTCTGTTACCATAGCTTCAGTACTTGTATCAATATGATCATGAATGAGTGAACCTAAGGTAAACAGAAATGAAGTCTGCATTTCAAAATCAAAAGCAAAATACAAAACAAATTTTGCATAAAATTTCAGCCTCAGAGGCTAAGTAAATTCATGTTCTTCTGCTAAGTTTCGTTCCCAAGCCAAGGACACATCCCGCTTTCAAACTTAAAGTACAAATAAGAAATGTTTAATGAATTCAAATCATAACCCTCCAGTCCCTGAGGACTGGGGAAGAAACAATTTGTCTGGTTTAGTCTATTATAAAGCCATATTATTCCCATTTGAAGGAGATGCATCATCTGTGAGGACATCACCCGGGTCATCCTTCCAGAACATGAGCATCTTTCCATTTTCACCAAGTTGCACAGTTTCTCACACCATGTAATACATTTCCATGGGGGAAAAAAAAAGTCAAAATCTGCCACCAGGAATCCTGTCTTACTGAGATGCTCGTCCGTGCTCCACAAACAAGAGATCCTTGTACTTGCAGAGGTACATAATTCAGCAGATTTTTCTTTTGTGTACCTAACTGAATCCCACATGCTTCACGAGCAAACAAAGACTGTGGAAAACACAGTTTCAGCTGACAAGGGGGCTCCAGCTTGCCAGGCTGACTGGTCCCATCAGCACACAGCACTGATCCCTGGACAGCCAAATGCAAGATTGGCCGCAGAAATTTCTCCATGTTCGAGGAGACAAAAGCACACACCCGCTCTTTCCCAAGCGCCGGCAGCTAAATTAAACATTTAGGGCTCAACTCCTGCCTGCAGAGCCCAGCCTGGGGATGGGCAGCTGCTGCCTGTAATGGCACTGAGGGGACACCTCACCTTGGCTACTTCCTTGCTGTGCTGAGCCCTGGAAATTGTAGGTACTGGAGGTGGGTAACCTAAAGCTGGCAGGGCACCCGTGCCCTTGCAGCCCACTCACTCTGAGCACTGTGGTTTTCAGCACGGCTGTTCTTTCTCCATCCTAGTCACTGATAGTTAAGTGATAATTAGGCATGAGACAAATCACTTCAAGACCAGAAAAGAAAGCTGTATATCACTTTTATCCAATACAATAAATACAATTAAAAGGAACTATTGCTGTCTCTCTTAGTTTTCCTCCATATATATCAGCTGTCATTCCTTGAGCTTTAAAGTGCTTGAATAATAAACCTGCACAGAATTGAATTACTTCAGTAGCAAGTTGATTAGTTCCCACATCCAATAAAATGTCTGTGGTATCTCATATATTTGGCATTTAATGTTGTAATTAATAAGTCTTGATCATGTGCCTCTTACAGCCACAGGTCAGTGACAACAGTGACATTCCCTTTCTCAGCAGGAAATTGAGCCTCCAAGACATTTTGCTAAGACACTTTCAATTATGATAAATTGCCAGATTTGCTTCAGTCATTTTGAGAACTACTTGAAGTATATCTTCCCAGGTAAAAGCAGTGCAAAGATATAAAGCAGAGTTGGTTGGAGTTTGTGCAAATCACATTTTGGGGAGTATTTCAGCTTTTTAAAGATCATTATAGATTCCCAAGTGAAAGGTGTGCTTTTTCAAGTACATGTCTTTCCAACTTAATCTAGCATTTCCAATAGAGGGCCAGACACCAAATTGCTTTAAATCTGTGTAGCTCCATTGATTTCAATGTTCGATTTATCCCACACAGGGATTTGTCCCTTTAATTTAATATGTTTTAAAGGCAATGTTGCAAAGTCATCTATACTCCTTTTCTTCTAAATGATGTATGCAGGAGATTATTATATTTTAACATTGTTTTGTCAAATATCAGGACGTTATTTGTTCCATTTTTTCCAATTATGGTGAGGTTGTGACCATGCAAATACTAGCCAACATACAGGGATAGAGGTATTTTTATGGATTATCATCTAAAACATGTGAGATATAGTCCAGACAGAGGGTTGGGGGGGAAAAAAAGGAAAGAAAAAAGCAATGCTATGAAACCAACATTACTATAGCTACTTCTCTGGCACCCACAGTAAAGGTACACTGTATTTTCCTATTTGCAAGGTTGCCAAGGTCACACACATGCAGTTTTAAAATAATGCTCAGCATAGCAAAAAACTTAAGTACTGAAGGCAAACTAAGCTTATTAATTCCTAGTTGCTAGCAAGAATGAAAAGTTGCAATAAAAAAGGAGAGAAAACATTGCACTTAACACCTCTGATACAATATGCCAAGGCGGTAGAGAGGCAGAGGAAGAGGAGGGAGAAAAAACATCTTTTATGTTGCTTCCCTTTCCCGGAACTTTGTTCAGCTACACTCTCTGATCAAGAAATGTTTCCTCTGAATGGAAGACAAATTGCTGAGAACTCTCTAATTATCAGCTTGGCTGCACATACTTAACATTTACAGTCCCACCTTGCTGTTCATGTTTGTAATGCTGCCAGACCTGACACACACACCACAGCTTAGACTCCCAACAAATTACTAATTTCAAGAAGGAACAGAGTTTGGGTCCTTTTCATTTCTATCCTGGTTTTTCTTTTAGTCTTCAGGGAGAGACTTTATCAAGGTTTCTCTTTCTTGAGAATCAGAAGAGCTAGAAACTTATTTCAGCTTAAGTTGAAATTTTTATACAGCTATGTGTCTGGGATGTTAAGAGAAAAAGGAATATGAAATATGATGAGACCCAGTGTTACTGCAATAAACAGTAAGAACTTATAAGACAGTATGATACAACATAAAATAGTCATACTTTCCTCAAAAAGAAGAATCCCCCAAGCTTCAGGAAGTGTGTTATTAATCCTCTAAGTTTTTCAGACTTAAAACCTCAGCATAGTGAGCTCACTGCTTTGCCCAAAATCATGGAGTCAATTAAAAAATACCCCAACAAACAAAGAAAGAAACCCAAACCCCTCATGGAATTAAAGATTTTTAGGTTTATCACCTGCTGAGTCCGAGTGAAAATCCTGCACTTTGCTTCAGACCTGGAGCCGACATTCCCTGAGGAAACTGTGTTACTTGCTCTAGGAAGCAACTGCAGGTCCTGGGAATACCAAGCCCTGAGAAATGGCAAGGGGTGAAGTCCTTTCTAGCAGAGGCTGAGTTCCTGCCCCTCTGCACAGTTCTGAAGGACCCTCACACCCTTCTCCTGTGAACACCCCCAGCAAGGTGTGGTGTGAAGACCTCGGACTTGTCACCTCTGGTGGCAGGAATCCCAAATGGCACAAGCCAGGCTGGACACACCAGCTCAGGCACAGCGGCCTTCGATTACTGCCCCAGGGACAAAGATGCTCTGCCTCTGGGCACTGGACAGGACACACAGTCATCCTCACCCCCTGGAACTCTGGAGTTCCCTTGTGCAGAAGCCACTTGTGACAGGAGATGTGTGTCCTCAGGCTCACATCTCAGAGGACACTAACACTTAACTCAGCAGCACCTGTGTGACAATCAGGGTTTGTGCACCTCTGAACAGAAAATAAAAACATATTTTAGGCCGAAGAGTGTCACCACAATTTCCTCGCATGCTAAGTGCATACGAAACATACTTCTTGCTGCTCTAAAATCCTTCTCTCTTTTTAAAATACTACACAGTGAAATTTGTTTTGATGCTGCTCTCTAGCAAACAAATTTACCAGTTCTGAGAGCATTCAGGATGACCTCTTTCCTCCTCCAGATTCCACAGTATATTCACTCTTACTTCAGAGAGGTTGTTAAGGTACTTTAGAAATGTGAACAGTAATTTATTTTGCAAATTAAAAAAAAAAAGTAGTCTCATGAAACACTTTAAAAATAATTATGTTTGTATTAAAAATTAGTAAGAAAAACCCAGAAAATCTGTGGGAGACTGAAACTAATTATCTCCTTGGAAACAACCCGTAAAGAACGTGGACACCAACATGAAACAACTCCAAAGAAATTAAAAACAACAACAGGAATATTTAGAAGGACAATTGTTCAAATAATTAAAAAGGAAATGAGATAAATATCATACACTGGATAGAATACAGAAAGCATAAAGAGATGAAATTTAAATAAGGGAAAAATAATGCAAAACCCATTTACTATAATAGCAGAAAAACATGAAGCATCAGTGAAACCCTGATTCTCAGAGGTAAATATCCTGACTAAAGATAAGATCCCGCTTTTCTTATCTGTAGGAATTGCACCCAAAAGTGCAATCAAAGGATTTCCTATCCTCTGGCTTTGTAATATGCTGCTTTCTAATTTGTAAGATTTTTATTAAATTCATATGATAATCTGAGTTTTTAATACTTTCTCTTTGTAACACACAGAACCTGGGAAACAATTTGTTCATGTAACTAAGAGGTTCTCCATCAACTAACTGTAAACATACTGGCCATCTTTTTTTCTTAATTTAAAAAATCACCCACAAACTAAATGATTTCTTGAAAACAAGAAAAGCCATTAACTTAAAATTAATGAGGTTTAAATTAAGCGTGGGAAGGAGCTACTAAAAAACATGAGCGGTGAAAATCCTCGCTGGCTGTTCACAAGGACTGTCCTTTCTTACAGAAAAATCCATTCCTGGGATCTCTTGGACAGACATCCCTCTCATAACAAGCTTTGTCTACACAAAGTCATTTCAACACCCATTTCACCCACACCAGAGCTACCTTCACCACATCAATCTTCACTCAGTGCTGTGTCATAAAACCCCTGACTCACCCCTATTCCCCTCATTTGTCTGACTCACTGACTAACAGGGACTGGGAATTTTACCGTGACAAGCCTATTCAATGGAAATCAAAGTGTCTTGCCTAACTCAGATACTTTATACAGGAAAGTCTTTATTATGTCAATGTTTTATGTTTTCTATTTCAGGATGGAAGGAAGAAAGGAAAACTTCAGAGACAATTTGATCTGAAGCAAAACACTGTTGTGTTTTTAAACCAAACCATGCCCCCTCATTTTGGTCTGAATTCACCAATATTCTGTTTCCCAGAGCTGCCACGACACCCCACCAGAGAAGTTTGCTCCATCTAGAGATCACCTTTTGCCTGTAGGCACCTTTTTTGAGCTCCACCTACATTTACACACCACAGCAACCCCTCCAGTTAAACTCTTAAACACTCTGTCTGACTCATAAGACTGCAGTGCCTGAGAGAGGGTGCAGTTTGAGCTCAAATCTGAGCCAGAGCAGACAAGGAGCTGATTTTTAGTTTTAATAAGGCACTGGTCCCACAGGCAGGCACAGTGTATTATCACGCCTAAAAACTTTTGAAAGTTCAAGGTTGTTTAGAGTTTTCCACTGTAAGAATAATTTTATTTTCCTCTTAATCCAAGAAAAAAACCACAATTTTGAAATCATGATTTTCAAGCTCCTTCACATCACTTTGGGTACCATCTGACTTTTATGCCCCTACCGTCATTCACAATGCCCCTTAACACGGCCATCCTTTTCCATCCCTCTGTCCTCCCCAAATGCACCCGTTGTCACTTCTCCTGCCCATCATGTCGCTCATCCCAGCAAGAATTCCTGGGGGTTGAAGCAGCCACGGGCAGCAACTACAGCTGCACCTCAGCCTGAGTTAGGGCTCTAAGTCAAAAACAGAGCTGCAAATCTTGGTCCCATCCCGCTGGGAGAGAAGGGAAAGCTGTTTTCCCCTGCAGATTTAGGAAGATGAGTAGAAAGAAGGAGCTGGAGTACAAGGCAAACCCTTAGAGGTCCTTGCTCAGCAGGGAAGCAGATGTGCTTTGGACCAAACCTCGGCTGGGTGCAGCACGAAGAGAAAGCGGCACAAAGAGGAGGCAGGAAGGATGAAGTAATTGCTGATCTTTACAAGCCCTATGTAAAATACCATTCATAGTGGTGATGACAGTCACTTTCTGCAGGCAGGCACAAAGGGCTTTTTCTTTCGTGGCGCTCTGACAGTTTAGGCAGGAAGAGAGAGGTGGCTGGTGGAAGCAAATTGTCAGCGATCTGTCACCGAAGAGCAGATTGCTTTTCCCCTCCCGAATTTTCCCTCCTAAGTTAAGATTAGTCTCTATTGAAACCCAGGGTTCTGTTCATCACTGGCCAGCACCCACAGAGATGAAATTTCTTTATCAGATCTCTCTAAATAACTAGTTGAAGCTCAAATCACTCTGACCTTAGGAAGAGGAGGAACAGTTGTTGCCAAATTCCAAAGAACAAAGCACCCTGTAAAATAAAGCTCCATAAAGAAAAATCATTAAAGCTATTTTTCTGCATGCAGGTTTCTCTGGCACAAATTAAACCCAATGCAATCAGAAGGGAATTAAGGCAAATAAAATTATTGTAAATAAATTACTTCTCTTAAAACTCCTTCGATTATTCTATATTTAGCCACATGTACAATAACAGAAATTAATCTGAGAAGAAAAGATTCAGTTACACATGAAATGCTGATGCAGAGTACCAATAGTTTCTGAAAGCAAGGGAAAGTCTCCTTTTTTTTATTTGACTTTGTTTTGATAATCACTTTGCTGTTTACCCAGGTATAATGTCATCTTCTTTGCAGAATACTAAGATCCATGTGGAAAACAGAAACGGCTGCTAATTATTTCCTTCTAAAAGCAAACAAGAGAATGAAATATCTTGTGTAATTGAATTTGAAAAATGCCAAGAAAGTTTGTTCTCTTTATAGCCAAAGTTAAAGCAAATTATTTCAGTGAGGGCTGAAATAGGGGGTGGGAAGAACATAAGTTTCCCTTTAATTTCCAGGTGCACACACATTTTGTCTGTAGTTGTCAAAAGGCAGCCTTTCCACGAAAGGCTACAACAAACATATGAGAAAAAGCAAAGCCTCTGTCACGGGGGCTCTGCCTTTATTCTGTATTTGTGCAATGCCCAGAACACTGAAGCTCTGCCTTCTAAGCCAGATATAAATAATCATAGAAGGAAATGAAAGAATAACACGAAAGAAATCAAATACCTGGGTAACTTGAAAGAAGGGATAAAACTGTATTTATGCTGTTTAACCCTTACTTATCTTGCTCTTGATGCTGCCTAAGGAACTTATTTTATCACAAGTCAGCAATATTTGCAATTTGCATGCTGCCTTCTCTGCAGAATGTCAAAGGCAGAACCAATGGAGCATTAGACACGTATTTATATAGCAATCACACTCTGTAACAAAACATCTCAGTTTCTCCCTGTGGAGCACAGCCCACTTTCACACAGCAGAGCCCATGAGGGTCACGAGTTATGTAGATCAATATATTGAAATTCTCCAGGTATTGACAAGAAATCGAGTCACTTGTGCTTGCCAGGGACCATGGCAGCCTTTGATTTCTATATATAGCATCCAGAAACCCAAAATGTCTTCTTGATCTCCAGGACAAGAATGAGAGCAAGGTGCCAGCTCACCTGCAGGACAGGTCCCTGTGGGTGGCCGATGACCTGCTGCTCACCAAGCCCAGCCCATCAGCCTCTACAAATGCCGTGCCTCAGTGCCAGGACCCTGCAAAGCTGGACCAGACCCTTCTAGCACAGCACAACAGGGGACATCTTTCTCCCAAAAGTTACTGCTCTTATCCCTTTTAACAGAGCCACCGAAGAAAATGTCAACAATTTTCCTGGGCTGGCGAAGCCTCAGCGGCAGCAACAGCATTCTCTTGGAAATGATCCACCTTCCCTGGAAACAAGACAACATTTAAACTTGCCTAGGTGTCCTCTGTGCACAGGTATTTGCGTGGTGCATAACACGTGGCAGTTAGACACAGTATGTAAGTACAGCTCTGTGCAGCCAGCCAACAGCGAGGTGTGTGTGGCCAGGAAGGAAGGAGAGAGGTGCTCCAAGTTACAGTCACTTCATTTCCACTGCACGGGGAACATCACGAACTGAGTACGTGAGAGAAGAGCATCTACTGTCCACCCAGGGCAGAGTTTGCCCTACACAATATCATCAATGGATAAACATGCAGATTTTGTATTTATTAGATTATTACTTTTCAACTGGAAAGAATTAATGGGATGGCCACAGGCAGCTGCATATTTTGTATCACAGCATCTCAAGCAGCACTTTCAGATTTTCCTACACTTTTGCTGCTTTGCAGGAAAAAATAACATGAAAACATGGACAAGAGAATGAAAGCTGGCTGCATTCAGAGGGGTGTATAGACATTTTCTGGAAAGTATGGCAGGAAAACTTTGCCAGGTAATTGTACCAATATTGCTAAGACCAGAGCTACAGAGTAAAAATACATTGGTATTGTGATTTTACAATGTCACGTTCGCTGACTGAGAAATACATTCATGACAACATGCAGAAAAGGTGGAAAGAGACACAGTAATATCTCTGATTTCACCAGACAACTAGAAACCTACAGAAAGCAAAGGTTAAAATGTCACAGTGGCTTTTTTTTTTCAGCAGAACCTGGCAGAGGCACTTTTGCTGTTGGTACTTTTGCTGATCTACAACTGACATGAGGTTCCAGTGGAGTTATTCCCAAATCATCCATGTGCAAAGAAAGCATCTGTGTTCTGTTTTCACCAGACCACAGTGCTAGCAAGCGAGACGCCAGAGAAAGGAAACGCTACAGCATCATCACTTTGCATTGAAGACAACAAGGCTATTTCAGAAGACAGCAAGCCGGATATTAGTTCATATTATAATCAAAACAAATCAAGCATGGACAATTTGGATCACCTCACCAGGCTTTATACACGCAGGAGGGAAATTTGGTGGTAGCCAGTGGTAATACGGTTCTGATGTGTTGTGCTGAATGGTTACATTTGTCATTTAGCATTCAGAGCTCCCAGACTCAAATTCTGCAATGTCCTCTGATTGCTGATTGTTTCTGGAGAAGTAGTCAACAACTTAGCTAAATAAATGATAATACAGTGGCTTTTCAATCTACTGTTTGTATTGGGTTTCAAGCATTTGAGATGGAAATACCAACCTGCTTGCAGCTGCTGCACTTGTTGAACAGCAGAGATCAACAAAGAATCAACACTGGCACTTGTGGCACACAGTAACAACACAAAAGTGAAGATGTACATCCAAGTGTTACATTAAAAAAAAAAATCCTGCAGCAATAAAAAAATAGCCTAAAAATCCTAAATCACGAAACAGCTCAACATGAATGAGTACATCAACACAGCCACAAAATCTGTAATATAAGAGAGAAAAACATGACAGATGTAAAATGTATGTCTCTGCATTGATCCCAAATGAAAACAAAGAGAATAAGATAATTATATTTGACCTATGGCTGAACATAAAAGTATAACTAATCACAATAAAATAGTCCATGCAAGAAAAAGAAACAGAACTAAGGAGGGAAATGAAGACAGACACATAATAGATGAGAGAAGAAGGTGATAAATCAAAGGGTAAATCAAAAACCCTCGCACAGATCTTTTAACTCAGCAAATTTAATGAACATCTTTGAGTCATGAATTTACCAAGGAAACATTGCTGAACATCTGAGCTGAAAACACCTCTAAGTATATTATAGGCCTAAATAGTGCGAAGGAAACAGTAGAGAAAGCCAACAAAAATTCAGCTAAATGCAAGTTGTGTCCTGTGAGGGGCTGTTAAATGAAACTGGAACCTCAATGTGATTGCTACAGCACAAGGGCCTTAATCCACATTTGCTGGTGCGAGTCTTGAATTCTGAGTGGTGGAGTCAGATCATTTGTCTGGCTCTTTTGAAACTCTCACTGCCAGTCTGTGGGCCTCCGATCAGGCAGGGAATGGCATTTTTCTGACTGAATCACTAAGCCAAAGACCCATCATCATGTCAGCGGCTGGGAGGGGCTGCTGCTGATGCAAGACGTGTGTGTGGATTAAGAAACCCAGCAATTTCCCCTCAAAATAGAAACACTGGCCCAAATTCTCTGGCTAAGTGCAAGTTCCTAAGTGCATGCTTCCTACCTCAGTTTTCTCTGTGGTTTTAATTGAAAGCTGTTTTGCTTACTGTCCATCCTAAAATATTGACTAATTCTGCTGTGCCCTGCTGGACAGCTGCTGTGTTATGGCCCAGAGGTAATTGATGGAGAGATCCCCCTCTTCCCCTCACTGGCTGTTCCACTGGGGAATGGAATGTCTTGCTTAATGCTTGCAGAGCACTCGGAGCTCCTTAAATGAAAGGCATAAGAGCACAAAATACCACCATCATTAGCTCTAAGGGCCGTTGCAGAGCAATGGAAAAATATTCCTTTTCCCTGCCCATCTGGGGTTTTGCACACTGCCCAAGCAGTGCTCCCATCCCCTGCCAGCTCAGAGAGCAAGAGATCAAATCTGTGCCTCTGGCACAGCAGTGCAGAGTGCTAATTACAGAACTACCATAAAACATCTGCTGTAATGCATGCCTATAATTCCTTGGCGTGCACAAATACAGCACCTCGGTGCTCAGAGCACAGTGCTGGAACCAAATCCCGGGGTCCAGAGCGTGAGTGGCCCTCGAGTGAGTGTCCTGGAGGTGGAAGGGAGGCAGAGGAGCAGGGAGAGGCACCGACCCCTGGTGCATTCCCTTTCTGCAAAGGAGTCACAACTGCAGGCTCTGCACTCACAGAAAGGCAGCAGCAAAGCCCTGGGAGCTGCCACCTCTCCCTTCCCAGAGCAAGGGCAGCCACCTGAAAGGGAAGTAGGGCTCTGCTGAGGAGTGTACAGAAAGGCACCTTCCTTTCACAGCCCAGGGTCACCCAGAATTAATTATTTGTGAGACACTGTGAAGCCTCACCCCGCCAGGGGATGTCTCAGAGAGGTTTGGGATGAGAATTGGTCTTCCCCAAGACACAGCCTCTCAAAGGAATGCTTGCCCATGGCCAGGCATTCTTTGTTGCCAGTGCACAGATGTGCATAAATAGGATGTCTTTGCCCATCTGCAGGAAACATAGACAAATGACACATTACAAATTAAAATAAAACTTCTGTTCATATTTGTTTGGAAAGGGCTATTTCTCATTCGTGCTTTGAGTCAGCAGTTACTGACTGCAAGGACCAAGAGTACTTATAAACCAAATGCCATGCTTCCTTCTTTTTAGGACTGGAAGGATGTAGACCCCCATCCTTCCAATACAACTCTCTGTTTTAAACAACTTAGAATGGCCCATATAAAAACTCATCCAACACATCAGGCTTATGAACTGGAAGATCAACTCCATCAGGATGGAGTCCCCAGGAAAGTCATCAAATGCTCCCTTATTCTCAGCTGATGTACACAGATTTGAAGAAGAGACACAGAATGTGCCTGCAGTCTGCACCAGGGTCACAGGGAGAAATTATCTGCTGCAAACTTTTTGTGAGGATGAAGATTCTTTACGCTGCAGCCCTGATGTGTCAGAAAATATGTGCTCCAGTGCCTGCAGGAAATACATGTCCTAGCCTATTTCATCTCTCTGTTCACCAAAGAAGAAACACTACTTAATAATTGCTATTATTTTAAAATAGTACCACTTTTTAAGCATCAACACTAAAGTAAATGTGTTGTGGGAACCAAACCCAGACTTTGCTTTGCATGAAAGCAAGAGACAAATTAAGCTGTTCATTCCACAATAGCAATTTATGTGCTGACGTGACTAACCCTGAAGACAATAAGGCCATAGCAATTTACCCAACCCTAAAAGCAAACAAACAAAAAAACCACCCCCAAAACCAACCAAACAAAAAAACCCCAAAACAACAAAACAAAAGACATATAATGGCTTTGCAGTAGTCCTGTGAGCAAATTCTGTGAAAGATACAAAAACGCACCAAGCTGTCCTGCTAATATCTCTACAGTAGAAACAGAAATGTAGACACTTATCCATACACAAAGGTACAAGAGGAAGTGTGTATGAAAGACTCTTCAGCCTGAGAGGGATAAACGGAGATGAAACACTGCTTTTGATGCAAAGCTAATCAGAGAAATTGGAGGCTTTTGTGTGCTGAGTTTCTTGGATTTGTTTTGTCTGCACAGAAACACCTTTAGAAATTCAATATTGAAATAAGAAGCTTCCTCAATGCCAAAATGAGTATCAAATAAGAATGGCACCCAGAGCTGGGTGGGCACTGGAAGAGGCTCCCCAGGGCAGTGGTCACAGGACCAAGCCTGTCTTGAGTTCAAGAAGCATCTGGACAATGCTCTCAGGCACATGGTGTGACTCTTGGGGTGTCCTGTGCAGGGCCAGGAGCTGGGCTCGATGATCCTGATGGGTCCCTTCCGACTCAGAATTTCCTATGATTCTATGATATGTTCTGATCTCTCTGCTGGCTGTGACGGATTCATCTGAAAAGTGTAACTACAAAAATTCTACCTACAAAATGTGAGGAGCACGCCAGACCCTTACAACTGCATTACACTATCAGTGCATTCAGAAGGGACTGTGGTAAAATTTCAGTAACAAGTTGAAACTGTGAATAAGTATTAATAATATATTAAAAAAAATCATAACTTTCTCTAGTTGCTACAGAACTGTTTATTATTGTCATTTATGTCACAAATTTATTTTCATTTACGAAATGTTATGCTGTCTTTGTTCGAGATAAAATAATATTTTTAAACAGAGTATCTTTATCAATACAGAAATGTGGCTGTACTAAACATTTCTACTATTCAAATCAAAAATACCTAGAGTAAATTAGACACCTTCTTTGTTAGGAAAAAAAGCTGCAATATTAATAAATCAAAGTCAGCAACAAGCATAGGAAGAAAATATTAAAATAAAAATACATTTTTCTACCTTTCTGAGAGAGAATTACTGGTGCTTCCTGAACACCTCTCAGTTTATCCTGCTGGCACAGAGGTCCTTCCCTTCCATCTTTTAATATTAGATTTTGAGAGATTCAATTGACCATAGTGCTCCATTGCCTAATTCAGTCAGCAACATAGCATGAAAGAAGTCAAGAGAAAAAAAGTATTTTAAAAGGTGTTGCTTACATAAGACCCAGAGATAAAGAAATTTATTACTTTTGTCCTCATCACTGACCTGATTCTACTGAAGACTGCTTATGATGGTACATGTGTGTACATGTGTGATAAAACTGAGAAAGTTAAAAGATCTTGTCTTAGAAAAGTATAGGGGGGAAATGCACCTGGAAATGGTCTTTGGGACTGGGTGGATTTAGAGATGTTACTGTGTTACTCTTTTTTAAATTCATCAGTGATATTAAGTTTTTCCCAACAAGCTGGGAGGAGAATGGATTGAGAGCAGCCCTGACTGATGATGTTGGTCGATGAGGACCTACCACGAGCCAGCAGTGTGTGCTCACAGCCCAGAAAGGCACAGCCATCCTGGGCTGCATCCAGAGCAGCAGGGCCAGCAGGTGAGGGAGGGGATTCTGCCCCTCTGCTCTTCCATGGGTCCCCACCTGCAGTGCTGCTTCCAGCTCTGCAGTCCTCACCACAGGAAAGACGTGGAGCTGCCAGAGGGACTCCAGAGGGACATGAAGGTGATCTCAGGGCTGGAGCACCTCTGCTATGAAAACAGGCTGAGAGAGTTGTGGCTGCTCAGCCTGGAGAAGAGAAGGCTCCATGAAGACCTTATTGCAGCCTTCCAGTGCCTAAAGAGGGTTTACAAAAAAGCTGGAGAGGAGCTTTTCCCAAGGGCAGGTAGGAATTGGACAAGGTGGGGATGGCCTTAAACTGGAAGAGGCTAGATTTAGGTTACATAGTACGAAGAAATTCTTTCCTATAAGGGTGGGGAGGCAAACTGGGACAGTTTTCCCAAAGAAGTGGTGGATGCCTCATCCCTGGA
This sequence comes from Platysteira castanea, assembly GCA_013397175.1. Taxonomy (NCBI): domain Eukaryota; kingdom Metazoa; phylum Chordata; class Aves; order Passeriformes; genus Platysteira; species Platysteira castanea. Next base: position 798,447 of record VYXC01011355.1, on the reverse strand, counting down.
AGTGCTCCTAGGCCAGGCTGGACAGAGCTTTGAACACACTGCTCTAGCGGGGGGTGTCTCTGCCCCTCTGCCAGGGGGTTTGGAAGTAGATAACCTCTAGGGTGTCTTCAAACCCAAACCATTCTGGGATTCCATGATGTGAAAAAATACACAGAACAGAAATAAGAACAGCATATTAGACGGCTATACTAGAATGAAAAAAAAAAGAAAAAGATATAATTGTTTAAAGTATCTTGTAGGATCTCTGCTTGGCAACATGATGTCAAACCCCTTAAGGCCACAGACCATATTTTGCTTCAAGTCCTTGGTGTTCTTCCAGACACAAGGAATTTATCAAAGCCTGCAGAAACTGTATAAGCAGCTTGACACTGAATCCTGTGAGCTGCTGAGTATTAAGGGAGATCAGTACGTTCCTTAAAGTTACTTTTGAGAATTCTTGATTTTCTTTACAGAATATAGAGAAAAGCTGAGTGATTTGAATATAACTATTCAGCAAGAAAAAACACCCAGATAAATAGAGAGGAATTTGGGACTGAAAATTGAAAAATTAACTGCTCTTAGAAACAAAAGTATTGAGAAGGACAACAAAATTAGAGTAGTAAATTTGATAAAGAAGGCTAAAATACTCAGAGAACTGGTAGATCATACACTCACAGGGATGAGATAAGCCTCAAGAAATCCTGGACTGCTAACAATTCCTTAAAGAAATTAAAACAAAGGCACAAAACCAAACTAACCTAATATAAAGAAGGGACGGAGAATTTAATTAGACCCGTGTTGCATAAATCAAAAGTTCTTCATTGACTTCATTTTAGAGGAAGCTACACAAGATTGCCATAGATGACAATAAAAGAAGAGCTTTAATGTATAAGGGGAATGTGAAGCACAGCTTACTAGCGAAGAATGTAAAAGGTAACAAGAAATCATCCTAGAAGTACACTAACATGAGGTTAAAAAAAATAAAAATATTGACCTTCATAGTGAGAGGATGCCCACAGAGCTGAAGTACTGCATGCCTTCCTGGCTGTCAGTCTTCACTAGAAAAATGATGCACAATTGAAGTTGGCAGCAAAAAGCTAGAGAAGGGAATAAACAGCTCAGAGAGACTTATGATTTGTTTGCAGATTTCATGAGCCTGATAAACTTCATTCTGGGGAATTTAAAACACCTGAAAGTTGGAAGAACTTTCCCATAAAGGGCTGTCTTTTTCAGGATCTCTGGGAAATGGCACAACTCCAGAAAACCAGAAGAGATCAAATATAAAATGTACTTGTGAGATGGAAAAGAAAAATGGTAGAAATTATACATCAGTCACCTTAACCTACTATCTGAAAACCTATCAGTACAATCAAACAACTTTAAGATCTAGCAAGGAAAAAAGGACAAGAGAAATTGTGAAGAACAATTCCTATCAGATCTATCCAGCATCTTTAACTGGTGATACACAGGTCTTCTGACCTTAACTTTTTTGTGACAAGGGAGACTGCTAAATCATGCACTGACTCTGTGCTGCTTATGGGGAAGTCACAGGAAACACCAGGAAACTATTTTGTTTATCTATATGAGGGCTTTTTATGTCCCCCTTGAGAATTGCTTTCTATACAGACAGCTACAATTCAAAACAAAATAAAACAAAAAGATTGCACAAACTCAGCCTGGAGAACAACCTGCTAAAATCCAGATAAATACGTGGTATTACAGTGGATCACAGAAGAAACTAGCAAAAAAAGTCATTCTCTAGCAAAAAAAAGGTGGACATAGAAGCAGGATTAGAGACAGCACCGCATTAAACTGCACCATTTCTGTCTTCCCCAGCTCTCACAAACTTTGCTGGAGCCACGAGTTCAGCTTTGGGTATCGCCCAACAAAAACACGTGGGTTGCTTGCAGAGATTCCTGAGGATCAGAGGTCTAAGGCTCATAACTTACAAGGAAAAGCTGAACAAATTGGGGTTGCTAACTGAAAAAGTCTTCAAGTAAATTAAAGGTTTCTGCAGAGAGAGAAGGAATAATTCATCCTCCTTGGCCATGAAGGAAAAACCAGGAAACAACAGGTTGAAACTGCAGCCTGGGAAATCCACTTTCCATCACCCAAATTTTTTAAGAACAGGCAAGAGAAGCATTTTTCAGGAAATGCAGACAAACTTTGTCTTGTCATTTTCTGCAGTGTCTCCCCTTAGGGCATTCTGAAATCCCTTTAAACCCTATGATCTATGATTTGAAGTCAGGTCCCTGCCCATTCAAAGAATTTTCTAAGTCACAATATTTCCTTTTGCTACCCTGAGAAAATGTGATGGAAATACTTTTAAAAATGTTATTTTTTGGTAACTCTCCAATTAGCATCATTGTCAGATATGAATAAGACAGGATTTGCTGGAGTGATTTGAGTCATGGTCTGTGATGAGACCTTCCACTTCGACTGTGACATTTACTAGTTGAGGGAAAAAAACTTCATATAAAATAATACTAATTAAAAAATAAAAAAGGAAGTAACATTTTTCAAACATTGACCATATTTGCCTCAGAATGAATTTTGTTTCTTACAAAGGCAAAAAGCAAAGTTCTCTGCTGCAGGAAGTACCTTATAATCCACAAAATTTCTTATTTTTCTTATTATTTAATTGATTAAAATCTCATATGTTCTATCTTGTGATAATCACCACACAGTACTGACTATTTCATGCAGTCACTGAGATATTGTCTAAATGGGAATATATTTTCTCTTTCTTACCACTTAGGCTGAAGCAATACCTAACTGTGATTTTAATTTTTTTTGGCTGGTTTTCAAAATTTTTGCAGAATCTAAGACAGGGTCACCCAGAGCATACTGCTGCTACCTAGAGATCTGGAAAACAAAACTAAATCATATTTATGAGGAACTGAACAAAAGAATGTACACCATGCCAAACAGTCTACTCTATCACTCACCACATTTCCTTGTTTGAAATCCTGCATTCACAGCTCCTAAATATTCTAAGCTTCCACCCCTGGAGGTTGTCTCAATACACACCTGGTAAATGTCTCACAGGAATATATCCAAAATATTTTTATGTAAAAGGAAAAAAACTGAAGAATTGTCTCTCTGTGCAAGAATGAGTAGTTTTCATACAAGAGCAGATACCATCTAAATGCTTTGAAAGACTTCCTGAATTTAAAGGTTTGGAACAAATTTCTCACATGCTTTCTTAGAAGGTGAAGAGAATATACAATCAGCAACATCAGCAACTCAGTAGCATTAGAAACTCTTTCCAAGTACCTCCTTCCCTAAATGTATAGCAAGATGACCCTTTTTTACCACAGTTCACCAACAAAAATACAATGCTCCTAAAAACATATTGTACTAACACGTGCACAAAGTTTACTTTAAACAATATCATTCCAAAAACCTTCGGAAACACTTGAACAAAACAAAACAAAGAAAAATCCCATTTAACTGTATCAAATTTAACTGAACAATTGTGTTCAATTTAAATGAAATGCGTTCTGATGATACTGTTGGTTATATGTCAGCTCTATAAGATGGCTCCAGGATGGTAAGCACTGGAAAATTTCTTACCCTCCCAACACTGAAACACAGGTTTTTGGGGAATGGTGCTCTCAAGATTCTCCACCCCTTGTAACTAACTCTTCAGCTGGCCATTCCTACCAGGGCAAGAGGACCACCAGGATTCAGAGACTGTGCCTCCTGCCTGGCAACTCCAGCAGTAGAACTGCACTGGGGGTGTCTCTATCAAAAACAACCAACCAGCTCTATTCTTCTGCTGTTCCTGTACCTCGCTGTATCTCATGGCACAGAACATTTGCTGGAATGCAAAGACGTGAAAGATCAGCAGGACTGCAAGGGTGCTGACAGCTGGACTGGGATGAGATAATGTGAAAATTCGTGAAACCACTAAGTGAGACGTGGTGGAATAACACTGGAAAATTTTGACAGAAGAATATATTAGCTGAAAGGGTGTGCTTGTTAAAACAGTGAATGACAGGATTGCCAAGGAGAATTAGGTGGCTGGGTCACTGACCAAACAAAGGGAAGTTTCACGGTTATAAGATTACACAAGACTAATGCGGGGATGGGAATGGAATTTGCTCAAGAGGAACCATGTAAAACTAGCAGGAAATTATGGAAGACAGCAATGGCACACACCTGTTCAAGTTGCAGGCTCAGAAAAAACACCAACCAACAATTCATTACTTGTTTATGTAGAAGATGAAGCCAAATAACAACCCAGAGACACTCAGATTAAAATAAATTTGCAGGGAGTTTCTAGTCTCAAGAAGCTGTAGACAACAAGAAAGAGATGAAGATTAATCTGACTGCTTTAAGAATATAGAAGTATTAAACAGAAAAGGGGGATCAAGAAATATCAGACTGAAATGGCCTACATCCATCTCTAGTAGAAACCACCACCAGTTGTGCCAGTGCCAGCACATTTCCTGGTCAAGGGGCTCCGTTGACTCCTATAATGATTCCATCAGTGAGAATCTCCTGCTGGAAGTTCGATATGAGAAGGAAGAAGAGGTCCTGGTTAACTGCAAGAGTCAGGCATATCAGAGACAGCAAGTACACAAAGAACCTGTGCTTGCTTTGAGACAGGAAATGAGAAAAGCTCTGAGCTGGAGATGTGCTGGTGCTAGACATGGTTTGCTTTGTTAGCCCTTCTATGATGGAAACGGTGGGTGAGAGCAGAAAAAAAAAATTGAAACAGCTCAAGAAAAGATGACAAGAAATCAGAATTAGGATGAAATGTGACAGAGGAGATAGCAGAGAAAGGAAAAAAAGAGGTGAGGAGAAGATGCAAATGGGAACTGACAGCGAGGGGCTGTTTGGGATCATAAATGAGCTTTGTGGAAAGCAGAGTGGCAGTCACTGGGCTGGAGCCACTGAATTATGGGATTATACCCCCAGAACTCAGCACCACAGAATCCTCTCCCAGCTACCCAAGCAGCTCTAGATTTATTACCCTCTACAGCTCCCTGTCTTTCTTAGCCTGTCCTTGTAAAAGCACTGAAGTCAATGCTAAATAGAAAATTAACCAAGCTCTCCCTCTTCTTGTCTTTTCATTTCTCATTAAATTAGAGAGAAAATGTAAATGTTATTTTCTCTCTCACTTCAGGAGTCCTTGACAAGTCAGGAGCTAACAGTGAGAAGACTTCATTCAGAGCTTTGAGCTCTTGCTTCTGAAGCCAGCCGTCTTCACAGGTGCTAGTGGGATCTACTCAAACTGCAGCACTTTTTCATTCAGCAAGTGCTTTGACTCATGCTCATGAAACACAAAGGAAAAACTAAAACTGAAAGGCAAGAACGTGCTTTTTGACAGTATTTCTTTCCAGGGTTTAGAAGTATTCTCTGCTAAGTTCATACAAGGGCAAACCTTTCCTAGGACAATTTTGAGAACTTGAACATGGAAACTCTGGAAAGAGAAACAGAAAATTCACAAGGTTCAGTGGGTTACTTTATTTCATATTTTCGTTACCGAGTGTGACTAAAAATACTAAAACTTCCCAAATACAGAAAGCGGATGTTTCTAGGTCCAGCTACTGAACAGAAAAGGTGCAGGAGAGATACAATTTGTGGAACACAAAGACCATGCTCCTCTTTGCTTCATCTTGTTTCTTTCTGCATTTCATCAGGCCTTTTGTCACAGAAACAAAAGAAATGGACACCACCTGTGTGGTTCTTCTATTTCAGTGTATTTTTGAGGCAGGAAAAATAAATGGTACGAGACAGGACATTTCATTCAGCTAGCTACCTTCACTTCCACGGAGGTGGGATCATACATTTAGGCATGTAATTTCAGACCAAGCATTCTCATATCCATTTATCGTTTTAAGGAGTCTAGGATTTATTCAATCTCATTACTCTCAGCCTCAGAACTGAGGTTTGCATGATGCCCTGACTCTCCCTCCTCTTTCCCTCAAAGAATCACAGACTACAAAATGTTTTAAGAGGTAAAAAACTCATCCTTCCCAAAGCAGAAATCAACTCTTACAAAAAAGTGCCAGATTTGATTTATTGGAGTGCAGTCTGAGTCAACCACAGGGCACAGATTTCTGCAGCAGGCTGGCTTTTAGCAGATATGGTGCTTGGCTCTGCTGTTGTCTCTCTTTCACTGTGCAGTGCTTGAAGTAGTGCACACAGCTATAGCAAATTACACTTTTTGTTTCATGCATTTTCAGTTTAAAGCAGCCCCACTCAGAATCCAGCAGGAACAGCCCCAGATCCATCCCCTCTTGCTGTCTCACACAGGATCGTGGTCCCAGGTGAGAGGCCTGACCCCTCACCACCATGACCCAGCTCATCGCTGTTTCTGCAAACACCTCCCTTGGCAAAACACTCCCAAGGAAACCTTGGTTTTTGTGAGAACTCTTAGTCTGCCTTGCCCAGCATAGGGATACTACTCTTATATCTGTGAGGAGGCTGAAAAAATGTCACCTGGAAGAGACTAAACCCTCCTGGGTCCTATTCTTTGGTCGGGAATTTCCCAAGAAGATGGAGCTGGGAACATCTGGGTGCCACTCTGGGCTAGGCAACCCCTCTAAGCATGGTTCCTGACCTTGACTAGAAACTATGTGGTATTTTTATCTCTTCTTCCTCTCCCTTCTATAAAATCTCTCTTCCCTCAATTTCTCCCCAAAGCTCTGGAAGGTCTGCTCCTGTGATGGAGCACATGGAGTGACATTCTGCTACCATGAAAGTCGACAGCAAAACTCTCAGTGGTTAATTAGAATTGTCCTTTAGTTTAACTTTTTAGTAGAGAGTAACACTCTACTTCTCCAGGGGTAGGGAGAGCAAGGAACACCAAATTCCATGTTACAGATAATTACAGTATCTACATACTGCACAGTACGGCAACAAGGAAAATTTAACTCCTACTTTCCTTCCTTTTACATGCCATCATTCCCTTCAAATGTATTTAATCTTTTGCTGTTTTGGGAGGTTGAGCTTCTTTTTTGTTGCCCCCCCCCTTTTTTTTTTTCAGAAAGCCAAACCACTTTTAAGCAATCGTAAAGGCTCTTGAAGAGTGAGGCCCTTTATCTCTCCACAGAATTAATATAGCATAGGTTCCTTTCCTGTGCAGCTGGAGGCACCCACTTATAAGTGAAAGAGTGGCTTATTCTCCTCAGCCAGCCAATTCTCAGCCAAGAATCTAACAAAGGGAAATCACTTTTGTGTTTGTTTGAAGTGTTATTCCCCATGACACATCATATATTCATGTTACTGTATAGGACTAATAGAAGACAAACCCTACCCCATGGAAGTAAAAAATAATGTTTTCACAGTTCTTCTCCCTCTCCCCAGGACTTGCACACTGATTATTACAGAAAAATATACAAAGAGCTAAATATTACAACAGGGAGTCAAGTCGAGGAAAAACATTCTTTCCTCTGCCCACACACCCTTTTCTGCTTCTGGAGCATGAATACCTACTCCTGCTGTCTGGGAAGAGAAGAGGGGGTATGGGTGGGAAATAGAAGCTGTGGGATGAAACCAGCAACTCTTTCTTCCCACTTTAGCTGCTGAAGTGATGCTACACTCAAGAGATGGGCGGGAGCTGCAGAGAGCCCTCCCTGCAGGTCTCTGCTTCCCCTCTCCCTTCACCTCTGAGCACTCACACAGCTCCTTGCGGGAGCTGGTGCCCACAGATCCACACCTCGGGTCATCATCCACGTGGGAACAGGGGGAGCAAGTCTGCAATGAGCCAGAGGAAAATCCCAAGGGAAAGAAAAGGTGGTAAAGAGATTGATGGCAGGAGAAGGACAGTGAGTGGAAAGAGCACGGAGACTTGTGAGATAAAGAGCAAAGGATAAACTGAGTGAGAATAAGGGGAAAACATGGGTGAGAATAAGGCTTTTGAAGAAAAAAGGGTGAGACATGGAAGAAGAAAATTAAGAATGTCAACAGATCATGAAAATGTTTCAGAGTGTCAAAGACTTCTCCTTACTCCACCCTGCTTTTTCTGGTTTTAACAAAATTATTACTGGAGGAAAATGACAACATTTGAGAGACTGAGTGGGAACAAGGTAAAGGCCACAACATACAGAAAAAAAAAAAAAGTAGGAAGGGATAAAACATTCCTTTTTCTAAAGCAGATAGTGAAAAACTGGTGGAGTGCAGCTGTGGTCCAGGACTCTTTTTACCTTTTTTTTAACCAACTATAAGCATTTAGGCTGAAAGCGACTGCACTGATAGGAAATAGTTTGTGTGACAGTCGATGTTATCTGCATACTAAGGTCCAAGGATACAAACACCAGCTCCCCAGCTGCAATCATGCAATAGATAGGAATTTACATGGTTGAAGCAGTGACTTGAAATTGTTGAAAGTACTATGATGGATATCTTTATATTCCATTTCCTAGAGGCTAAGCAGCAGTGTTGAGATGCAAAAGAGAATTTTCTCTTTAACCGAGGAAAAAAAAACCCCAGAAGCCAACAAACAAAATCAGCAGGAAAAAGATAATCCAGTGTGCATTCTCAGCTCTGCTTGTTTTTTGGAAAAAGCAGAGTAAATAATTTCTGTTCTCAAGAACAGCTTTAGTCAGACTCAATTCTGTCTCAGGTTGTACAGTCACACAAGGGAAATCAACCTCAAGCCAACCTGGCTTATCAGCATGTTTTAGAAGAGAAAAGGGTACTTGCTGACTGTCCCCTTTGCATCCCTCCTCCAATTCACTGATGAAAGCAGCTGAGCAAACAAGAGTCGGGGAAAAAGTTGGCAATTTATTTCACTGGGGTAGAAGTAAATTCTTGCCCCCTCCAAACAAGCAGGATGAGCAATGATTCAGAGAATTTTTCTAGATCACAGTGACGCCTGGACCTTCTTAGTCATACAGTATTTCAGGCTACCCCTAAAATGCAGCTATTTTTGTTCAACATCAAGATCGATTCCACTGCTGCTCTCTCGAGCCAAGACGGACAGATATGTTCTTTGATTTCTTGACCAGGGCTATTATTTAGTATAAGGAAACACTATCTTTCAACAAGCTATGAATCTGAGGCCATTACTGAGATGCCAAAAGGAACTAAAGAGCTTATCGAACATGCATTTTTGTCTTATTTTGAAAACAGTTAACAATTTTCTTATGCTTATTTGCACAATAAGGGAAAGCAAATGGGAAAAGCAGTAGAAAATTTTATCTTTGCTAAAAAGCTCACTCTTTTTTTCCTCATTTGTTCAATCCCTGATTAAGATTTCTGTCTCAAATTCATGGTACTTTGTCTTGAAGAAGTGTCAGTTGTATTAATATATCATACACTGTTAGAAGTCACCTGCACAGGTAGATCTCCCTTAAAACAAAGAAAAAGAGAAATCAGCAATCAACTGCAATTAGAAATATTAACTAAACTTAAAGCAATGAGTCTTCACAGCAAGTTAATGTATGCCCTGATGACTTTTCGACAATATTTTTAGTATGCAGTACAATAGCTCGCTAATGCTGAGTGATACTTTTAAATATGAAAATGCATATTGAGATGACAGATAAAAGTGTTACATGATGTTTGTCCTTGGATTAAAGGTTCCTTATTTGTTTGCAGTGACATGAGAAATGATAATGGCTCCGGAAAAACTGATACTGTTTGTCATGTCACAAGTCCATTGAGATCTTCCTCTTTTCTGTGACTTTTAATACAAAGGGAGGCCTAAAATTGCATTAAGTCAAATCTTAGAGGTTTAGCTTAAACCTTAACGTCAAAATAGCTGACATAATTCTTGATGAGTCTTTAGATGTGGGCAGAGCGATGCATAACAAGCAACAGGTTTGGAGCTTGTAGTCAGCTTACAAATGACTTCAAGGTACAGTCCCATACAGAGAACATTAACATTTAACCTTCAGGTAAAAGAGGCATGAAGTCTTATTATTCAAAATCAGCTCCAAGAGCAAACACGGCAGTTGTCATCTCGCCAGGCAAAAGGAGAAAAATTGGTACGTTCAGCACGCAGAATCTCCCCTTCCTAATCAGTAGAAATATATGCTTGAATTTCCATTCACCTTTCCATGCTGGGAAAGAACACTCCAATTGCATTAATGCTGACAGAAAAGCCTGGCAGTGTCTCACCTGAAAGACCTACAAGCTGCAAAATATTAGTCAGGCCTTTTCTTCCGTGGAGGAATAAGACTATTTTGCCATTTCCATTCTGTCCTCAGAACAACAAGCCAAACCCAACCATGCAGGCAGGCTAACGATAGCAAGGATTTGTCCCTCAACCTCTAGAAACAGATGTTAGGGTAGAAGCATAGAAACATTTTTGCTTTCTGCTCAGCCATGGCATATAATCTTTAAAAACAATCAATGAGTCACAGTTGGCTGGAGTCAATGCCAGACCCCCATTGCTGCCACTTTGCTTGGAGGTCCATTCCAACCCCAGCCCTTCTATGATTCCATGAAGTCAGAGAGAAACTAGATGTGCTGAAAGACCAGTCACATTTCTAACTGTTCTTAAAGAAAACAAAAAGATAAACTGACAACAAAGACAACAGAGAAGTTTTTTCATAACATCAAACATTAAAATGAAATTGATTCTATTCTAACAGTGTAAATATCAATAATCAGAATTTCCTCTGAGAGATAAAGAAAATAAAAACAGGCAAGCCTATGGAACAACAGCAGCAGGGTTACTTGCATTGTTTTCTGCAAAGCTTGTAATGAAATTAGGCATAGAATTCCATGAGCAAAATCCCACCTGCTTTGATCATATTGGAGATGGTCAGAACTTGGTTAAATGTGAGTATACGCACACTAATCTGAAACATCTCTGCACAATTAGAAAAACCTGTACAATAAAATTCAATCTGGAAATGAATTATAGCTATAGCAACATATATTGCAGGGAAAAAAAAAACACATTGTACCTGGTACTAATTGTGTCTGAATGAAAAGCCTAGAAACAGGATTTCCTTAACCTATAATTCCACCAAAAAAATAAACCTGTCAAAATATACTTTTCCATACTATATATTATGTTACACACTATAATGAAAAATACCCAAACCCAACTCCAAATAAAATTTTCTATGGCAAGGTGGAAAAAAATTCTGTAGTTTGAAATTTATTCTTGATCACACAGATATTTTGGAAGTTCACTGCTCTTGTAATTACAATTCAGGTTGGTAACCCCCAGTTTGTGGAAAAGAATATGCAATTAAGTGTATTGTTATGATTCCAAAAGTTACACTTTTAGGTTTAAAAAAGATGAAGTCATAAAGCCTGCAGGAGAAAAAAAAAGGAAAAAATGCAAACCAGAAAACCCAGCAAAAAATCTAAGCTAAGAAAAAGATCCTCAAAGAAACAAAAAATACCAAAACTTACACTGGGTTTTTTGTTATTGCTTAAGCTGAGTAGCAATTATGTCACAGTTACACTCATTTTAGGTACAAGAGATCTTTCTAGAACAGAATTAACTAATAAGGGGGGGGAAAATCCACCAAGAGAGTGATGAGCATCTCTTTATCAGCCTGACATGAGATATTACTTTCATTTGCTCTCCCTCCCTTATTGAGACTTGTTGGGAACAACCCTACTTTATGCCCAAAATGTCAATGACCCCTAATAGATTCTTTGGTAACTGAGAACAGCAAGAAGACATTTACAGAGCAACCCAGCCATCTTCCCTGCTGGAGATGCAGATGAATGGTGACATAAAACTCTTTGGTCCCACTTCACCTGAACAGCACAGAACTGCATACTCCATGCACTGATCTCACACAAAAACAAAGTAAAACCAAAACAAACAAACAAAAAAGGCTCAGGGAAGCAGGAGGGAAGGTACAGAAGGAATAGTGGGGGGAAAAAAATTAGAGAATTACTCATTCAGACCCATGAAGCTCAGGAAGGGACTTGAGGAAAAAAAGCTTGTTGAAATTGGGGCTTGATTGCTTTGGGGTTTTAAGTTGCGTGCGCTTCATCCAAGTCCCAACAAGTTCCCTGCCTAAGCAGTAAAACAGACTCAAGTAATGGGAGAGTCTCTTTGCTCAAGTATTGCCAGTCTCTGAGCAGTTGTTTTTTCCCAGAAAGGTTCTTCACGGGCTTGCTTTCAGAGCCAGCTTACCAGGACCCTTCTGCCATCCTCTGCTCTTTGCTGATTTCTGAGGTGATAGTGTTAAATATCCTCACCCGTGAGCTGGAAAACAGGGGGACTGGCCAACAGGGAAACTCAGGAAGTTCAACAAGGACATAAGGAAACTTGTGCACCTGAAAGAGGATAACTCCAGTCAGCAGCAAAACCTGGGGACCAGCAAGATAAAAAAGTGTCTGTGCAGTAGTGGCGACTTACATTATTTACATCGTAGCAAGGGCCTCTTCCATCTACTATCAGTGAAAAAGCAGGGCTACTTCATACAGTAGCCTCAACTTTTCATTCAATTTCTCAGGCTAAAAATAAATTGCAGCAATCTCATAAGGTGTCAGAAAGAAAATGAATATCAGAAAGAAAATCTGTCACAATAGAGAATAGAAGCGACTAGAGCAATAAATATCCTTGATTTTCTTCCTCTCTTGACTCCCAAGGCTGGTCATCTGAGCTAGTCAGAAAGAGGGACAAAAAACCAACAACTTAAAAACAACAACAAAAGATCTCAGGATTCACAATAGACAGAGAAGGTGAACAAGATGCAAATGAAACATTCATCAGATACCAAATAGTAGACATGGCACATACTTATTTCAGAATAAAACCTTATCCCACTTCATCCTGTTGAAACCATCACTTTAATAACTTATTAGTTCCATTAGACATCCCTCTACACCTGCCTTTTACTTTTCATCTCAGAATGTCTAATCAACATTGATATTTAGAGGTAAGACTGGGCTGACCAGCTTGAAGTTCATAAGCTCTACTGGTTTTCAGTAGAAATGTTATACAAATTTATACATATATCACACTGAATTTTGCATGCTAGACAGATTGAGTTCATGTTCTGCAAGCTTGCCAAAAAGCAGAACTAGCATCAAAGTAAAAAGTGCCCAACTTCCTGTTCACTTTGTAGTAGGTTTGCATTTTCAAACAGAGTGCATAATCATAAGTGAAAAAACGGATGGCAGGAGCCAGAATTACTTTTGTAAAACAGCAAATTATACACAGAATTTCTATTATAAGGAGAGAGGGGAAAAAAAGGGAATAGTAAGGGGGGGAAAAAAGGAGAGAGTTTTTATTTAAAAAAAAGAGTACAGCATAAGACTTCTTAGAATTCATCTCAGGGAGATTTTAGGGTAACTATGCTTGTCTTTATGAAATGCATGCTATCAAAAGAAAACAGAGATTTGGAAGTGCTGGGAAACCCGCAGACAAAACAAGTGGTCAAAATGCAGCATACAGGTTCTAAGTTCTTGCAATTAAAACTGATTTTAAGTGGTCCCCACTGTAAGTACGTGTGCTTTCCAGTTGTTTACAAGCCTGGTAATTTGGAACTTGGACACAATCTACATCTGAATGAGTTCATCTGCCCGGATGAACCAGCACAGCTCCAATAAAGTAGTAGAGCCAAATGAGTTTAGAGCCACTGGGGACTTTGTCTCATGCTGTGACAATCAGGAAAAGATGTGTTTTTTTCCCAATTACCTTTGGAGGCTTGACCATGCCACCCTTACGACTACTTTTCTAGAATGGGTTGGGGATGTTTTTGTTCAGGCAGAGGCTGCACCAGAGCCTGGCAAAACCCCCAGCCCCGCGCAGGTTCCGGCCGGCGGGGATGGCAGAGGGATCTCTCCACCCTCCCTGACAGCAGCCAGCAGGGCAGGGAGCAGCGTTTGCCCACAGGCTTTGCAGGTGCCAGTGGAGGAGAGCAGAGAGGTGAGGGCTGACAGCTTCTGTCAGGCATGACTGGCCATTCCCTTCCCTCCCTCTCCCTTCTGTGGGCAGTGGCTGTCTGGTGTTTCATGCCCCATGTGCAGCTACAGGAGGCAGAGGTGGGAGAAGAGGGAAAGTGTTGCCTTGTTTTCTGTAAGCCTTCTGTTTTTAACCTTGGAGTCAGATTTTTTCTCACAGTTTTATGTAAATAGTAGCCGATGTTTACTTAACGGTATCTTCTGTTTTTCATTCCTTTTGTGATATGACCACTTGAATGGGCACCTTTCTTCTCCAGTGACATGGAGAAGGAAGTGACATGCTCTCCAATCCCTTGTGGAATTTGAATGTGTATAAAAATAAGATAATGTCAGTAAATCAACGTCATATCCTCCTTTCTGCTGAACCTGGCAGGTGTAAGAGCCTCTTTATTGTGTCTCCTCGGACACAGGAAAGAACAAGTTGATTTTGTGTAGCGCAGTCACTCTGACCATCCAAGCCTCGAGCATTCCCTGGCATTCCCACTTCCAGTTCCCCTCCCACGCAGTTAACTGGGAGCAATCAGCCCCAGTGCAACCTGCTGCAGCTTCAGCTCGCAGGGCTCAAGAGGCAGATGTCTGACCACAAGCTGATCTTGTCTGGAGCATGAGCCACAGAATTCAGAAGTTTCCCCTGAGTAAACCCAGCAGGTTTATTCCTTTTATCACAGGGCTTTGCAGCTTCTCAGTCAGGCTTTCATCTTTAAGTTAGGTAGAGAAAAACGATGTGTTTTTCTTTTTTGGGAAAAATATACACCATCTGAAAGTTTTAAATGCAGTCACACACATTAATCAGGCTAAAGCAGATGCAGGTCTTAGAAACTTTTTGTATGACTCCCGGAAACAGAAGTTATATGCAGGTGAAGAGAGGCTTTTGTAGCACAAAGCTGTCCATCCTGTTGATGGGCAGCACTACCAGCTCCCTTCAGAAGTCCGATTCCTTTCAGCCTACTCATATTTCATTTCATATGTATTGGGCCAAGCCACATTATTTTAAGCTTCAATCACCCGTGTCAATTCTTATTCACATAGATGAACAGTCCTTTTAACGGAGGGAAGGTTTGCAGGCCAGGACACACGCTGAATATTTAAAAATCAGAACCAGCCCGGGCAAACCCCTTGAAAGCAGCTGAGGGAGCCCAGCAATCTCGTCACTGTGTGTTCGGAGCAGGAGTTAATAGAAAAGTAGCTGGAAATGCTCCCCAAGCACCACAGCTACGAGTGAACACTTAAGGCAGAGGGAAACTGATGCCATCAGGCAGGTGGTGCAGCTGTGGAGCACTGCTGGGATCACAGGAGGTAAAGTTTCACTGGGTAACCACTTTTTGGTCCATGTACTTGCCATTCCTCAGAGACCCTGCTTCTGAGAGCCAGGTCTACATGGCCCAAGCCATGTTTACTGTATGCTATCTTGGCCACTCTTGCCTCAGGCCTGTTTATCCCTGTTCCTTTTCTTGCCTAAGCACTCAGACTGATTCCTTCTCGGTAATGGGGCTTTTGAGAGCTTGCTTTCAAACAACTAATAAAATTCAAAACAAGGCTTCCTGATTTGTGTCTTTGGTACAGTATTCCCTCTTCAGCTCCTGCCAAAGCTCCCCTCCCAAGGCAGGCAAAAGTTTCTTCCAAACCATCTTCCTCTCACATATTAATTAAGCATTACTCCCAGGTCTTGCAGCAGGCTTGCTTTTTGCTGACCATGAGGTAATTGTAGACAGATTTTCAGCCAAGCCTTGTTGCTAGCTTGGGGTTTTTTTCCCCTCCACTTAGGGAGTTCAAATTCACAGAGGTTGTGCTGTGCCTACTACATTAAAATACATGCAGTACACTACAAATATTCTGCTCAAACTTAAGCAACATTAACATATATAATTAGGAAACCCTCATATTACCGTGTTGTAGAATCAGCAAACAACGTGTAATCCAAGGATTTTGGGTTTTGCCTGGTCCTTTTCACCCGCTAGCTGTTGCAATTAATTATACCAGTGCTTTTTGTTTTGCAAGTATTATTACAGTAATGATGATTAGTGTAGATAATTTTGTTAGGTTGCCATTTTCTAGCTTAAGGGTATCACTTTCATTCTAAAGTGTTGACTGTTTCTTATCTAACTTTGAAAATGAGATTAGATGTTTCTTGTATTGTCAAACTATGTAGATTTATATGGTAATTTAAAATCTGATAAGCTATGAGTGGCGTGAGATTGTGTAATAAAGCAATCACAGCAGTTGACACTTCAGAGAGAATTAAATTGAGTCTTTCTTTAAAAGAGAGAGACAAAAAAAAAAAATATGTACCACTACATGCTGGGGACCAAAGCGCTGGGGGAAACATTTAGGACGAGAGAATCATTACTTAACTTAGAAGCAGTGCCCTCATTTTCTCTGCATGACTGGACAGGTGCACCCATTATGTGTTATTTCAGGAGGAAGAATAAAGGAAATAAATGGCCAAATACCAGGAGCTGCCTAGAATGAGACTGACTTGCTGAAGATTTCTGTGATGGGACTTGGATTACAGGCTTCTCCTAATGCAGCTCTCCTTATGTGCTTTTACAGAGACACGGATGGGAGAATGATAAGGCAGCAGTGACCCCAGTCCAGTGGATGCAGTTTCTTCTACAGAAAATTCAAATTTTCCTTGGAGGCGGGGCAAAGAAAAAGTAACCCTTTTGCCTTCAAATTAAAGGCAGCTTCTAAACCAGCACTGGAAATTGAATTATGCGTAAGAACTCTGCACAGAAATACCCTCTTCAGCATCTATGAAAGAGAAACAAGAGCGAAATGGATGCTTTTAGGAAAAGATGATGCCCCTGGGGACTGCTAGGGAGGCACAGGATTTTGCAGGATGGGAGGATGCACGCTGATTTTCTTCTTACAAGGAGTCACCCTAGTGTATATTCTTAGGCTTGTGACTTGGGGCTGTCATGCTGCAGCCGAAAAGTGATAGGACAGAGGAGGCTGAAAGTACAGTTCAGCACGTGCTAGGAGAAACATCTGTAGGAACACGGCTCTTGCACATGGCAAACATGATTCTTGGAGCCTCCAAGGGCTACAGCTGCTCTAAACAGGCCAGGGCAGAGCAGTGACACCAGGCCATCATCACCCTCAGGCATCTTCCTCTCCCAGTGAAGGACACAAATCCCTCTCCTCCCTGACTCAGGGCATCAGAGGGGGCTGGCTCCAATAATGAACCCTCCTCAGGAATTTCCCTATGGCACAGCCAAAGCATGTCCTTAGGAGGGCAGACTGGTGACTGGAGACGACACAGTCACATTGCCTAACCTTCCCAGAATCCATATTAGGGGGACTTAAAAGCTGGCACTACAATGGTTGAGGACAGGATGTGCCCTATAAAAACTATCTCATTTTTAGCAAGAAAGAAAAAAAGAAATGCAGATACTTCTGTCAAGCCGCTGTGCATTTAAAAGCAGCTGAGTCTCAGTCTGAAAAGCAGAGCTGTGATCTACTTGTTTTAGTTATGCAATCCATATTTTATGACCAAATTGTGATCAAACACTATTATAACCATTGTTCTTGCAGGTTTTACATCTGAATAGTAGACGCTGCTGTATCATCAGGCAGCTGAGCCACAACACAGGACACGTCCCTTTCCTGGCTGCACAGCATGAGTGCCTATCTCAAACAAGGAGCAAGCCCTGGATCAAAGGCAGTGGTGAAGATACAATCCAAGGATGGGGACCAAGAGACAAAACTCACCTTTGCTTTTTGAAGAAAATTTTACAGCATTTCCCATTCTCCTTTTCACTCCTAAATTCTTATGCAAGTCTGGAATACTTTGGAAATGACCTGGAAAATGTAGCTGAACTATGGAGTGCTCCAAGTGCTCTCTATTTGCTTAAACTCAAACAAAAATTAATATAGTATCATAAATGTGTCAAGAGATAAATTAAGAAAAAAAGAATTGTCTTTTCTCTGCCTGAAAGAGTTTAAAGGCTGCAGTGCTGCTATCCTCAGGTAGCAGTTTTGAGGTATGAAATCTTCTCCTTAACAGCAAGTGCTAACAGAATGTTTTATCAGAGCAAGCACTACCTCTAACAGCTCAGATCTGCCAGTGAGAGACTGGCTAGCAGAAAAACTCATTTTTTACTTCTGCACACCACGTCCTCTTGGGCTGAGCTGCTGGCACAACTCTGCTTCTGCTCCCCTAACCAATATCCTTGTCTTTACTCTGCTTTCGTCCCCTGGCCACGTCTTCCTCTACCCCCTCCATGGTCCATCTGCTGCTCATTGCAGTGAAACCAGCACTCCCCACCCACCCTCCAAAATCCACACTGGTGACACAGTACACCTCTTCCCAGAGCACAAAATAAAGAGCGAGCAAAGTAAAAACAATATCCTCCCTCACAGTCCCAAATAAGTCGCGAGCATCCAAAAAATAAAAGGCTTCTAGCAGAAAACCCAGAGTAAAGAAGTAAATGCTACCCAGAAAGAGATAAGCCTGGACTCTTAAATCACTTAATGCCTTCCCTGAAGTCACAGATCTACTATGGACCAGAGAAGTCAAATCTAGTCTGCTCCAAGGGATGAAGGGGCACTACAGGCAGGATTCAACTTCCTATCGTGCCCTTTCATCTTCAGCAATCCTTGTTTCTCATCTGACTCATCTGTGCTATACGCTGCAGGGACTTTAATACCAGAGATTCATGGAGGATTTTTCATTGTCAAACCCACAGCAATGAACAATCCCAACCATTTCCTGAAAATCTTCTTCCATCCCCCTTCAAGCCCATCAAACTATCTTAACAATATTGGTTAAGCAAAGCTGCATAAATCCAGTATAAATCAGCTGTTTTGCTCTAATTCAGGCTTCTAACTCTTAAACATTATTGTGCTTTCATGCGGCCCTAACTCAGCCAAGCAGCAAGTACTATCTGTGGGTAAAAAGGCTTTATTTGTCAGGTTCTCCTGGAATATCTCTGCATAACCAAGAGCAAAAACAGTTGCATCCCTTCTTTTGGCAAACAAAGAGCCAGGCAAGATCCTTAGCCTAACCAAGGAGTGTATGCTAACACCACATGCTCAAGAATATTCATAATACATGCAAATATCTTTGGCCCGTTGACTGAGTCTCTGCAAGTGAACAATTAGTTTCTCCTCTATAAATTTTAATAAGCGTAGGGCAAACCAGCTATGCTGTAGCTGTTAGCTTTCTCCTCATCTCATTATAACAGAAGAATGCATTTGGCATTTGTCAGCTTTCTCTGTATATCTTCAGAAGAAAATTGTTCTTGGTATTCAGCAGCTTCCTTTTTTAATACATTGTCATAAACACAAGCATGCATTCATTGCTCCTCAGATTTCTCCACAGGACTTGAGAAGAGAAAGTTTTGTTTGTCAGTTGTCATACTTCAGGATATTTTTCATAAGCAAATCACTCACCATTCATCAGCTTTATGTGGTTCTACTAAAAAAAGAAGTGCTTGCTCCACTTTTCAACACACAGATGCAACCTCATTATAGGTCCAAGGATGAGCAACTCTAGAAGCATAAACTCATAACCAATTAGCATTATGGGGAGATCTGTATTTTGAAAGCAAGTTTTGTGCAAGTAGCTAGGGAAAACTTCCCTGTGGTTATTAATTAGACTGGTAATTAAGCATATTAATCTTACTGACTTTTTTTCCTTCTAATTCACAGCAATTTATTTGGGAATAAATAATACTGGTCTTTTGGACAATCCTTCCAGCCTTGAATAAGTTATTCCTTTTCCGAAGGACAGCTAAGCATGGAAAGTGTACTCTCTACAGCCACTACAAATCACATGTAACAGAGGAAAACAGAGCCTAATTCGAGAATTTGCATCAGAAAAGAAAAGTAATTTAAACTTGAAGTAATTTAAACTGCATTTGCCACAGGTCAGCAGAACCTCCTCACTGCCCTCACATGCACACTTGCCTGATCCCAGGCTAGACAAAAAATGACAGGTAACAAGGTAGAAAGAGGAATCTCTTAATTTTGTTGGGGTAGGGAATAACCTGAAACATAAATACACTATGCTATCCTTCTATCATTTCAGTCTGCAACAGCTGCACTGGCATGGGGTTCCTGGTGTTACGACAGTGACTGACACAGACCCCGCTGCCAGTTTTCCAAGAGGCTTACCACTGGCTTGGTTCATCTATCTAAAGGAATATTGCAACAGCCAAAGGCAAAACTCCTATTGCCATCTTCATTTAGCAAAACTCTTGCATCTGATTTGTGATTTTTTTTTTTTTCTCCATACAAGCCTTGCTCTTCTGTAATGCTTAGCACCTTTCCAAAGCACACAAAGCACTATCTGTCACAGCCAGCTCTTTCCTTCCTACACCTTCCCAAGAGAGCCCTGAATTTCATTAGCTGGCTCCAAATGCAACAGGCCAGGTGTGGAGAGTGTATGACAGCAGACACTCACTAAAGTGCTTTACTCAGTAATGTAGAGAAACAAATAAAATTTCTACGATAATGCAGACTTCTGAATAGCACTTTATTGCTGTTGCTGTACAGGCAGCAGGGTGGCACGAAGAGACACACAGCTGTGGCTCTGTCATTCCCTAAAAAAGGGCCAGAAAACAAGTTTGGGCACTGATCATCCAGACTGGCTCTTTCCTATCTTGATGCCTTCTCCAGCCACCTAGAAACAGAGACTAGACAGGAGTAAGGGAATAAAGGTAGGTGTTTATTTGAAAGGCCTTCAAAGGTACCACCCTGGGGAGCCAGAGGCTACTTCCAAAATGGACCCCAAGATGGACCACGAGTCACGAGTTCTTGACACTGTTATAGGTTTGGTCCATTTGCATATCAGCATAAATTCACCAATTGAAACTTTAGCTCTCTTCAATTTCTCCACCTCTCTAGAGGCCCTAGTTTACACCTTCTGGGCCTAGGACAGCCTGAGTGTCCTTGAACAGCAAGCTCAGAGAAGCTCTGTTGTGTCTATCTGCCTAAGAGAGCAGCTAACGAGCTACAAGAAACTTCAGAGTTACACACTAGGCAAAACAGAATTTAAAAAAATATAAAAGTTAAAACTTAAGGCATCAGTCTGGTTTGGGTATTTCAACTATATGTGTCCATCACACTGCCCAAGTACATCCAGGGATGGAGGTCACTCCAGAGGTGACAAAGATGACATTCCATAGGACTTGGATTCTTTTCTCTACACAGTTATTTATTATGAGAAGGTTCATGACAAAGACCATTTTTCCAGACTGCTACAAAACCTTGGATGTGATAAGAGATATTTCGAACTGAGAAAGCCACACAAACTATTTTGTAGCAAAGCAGTCTTGTGGATCCAGAGGAATCCCAGGTCCAATGACAACCTAAATATGGATTTTGCTAGCCTGCTCATGCAGTCTGGACATGAACTAAGGGATACCACGCAGCCCTGGGGTGAGGGACTGGTCCCTCCTAGAGCTGTAGATGCAGTGTGCTCACTCATACACCACTGGGTGGACGGTAATTGTTCACTGTAGACATGCTTCATGCTTTATAAGACAGCATTTCTAAGGGTTTACACTCTGAAAGCATTTAAAGTTTTGAAACATTATCCAAATAGGCCAGAGGCAGTTTAATTTTCCTTTCAAGGAGTTGTGAATTTATACTTAGGCTCCTTCTTAACAGACCATTTTTGACCCAATGGCCCATGATGGCTTCTTCAAAGCCAGCTACAGTCTGTCAGTCAACTTCTGTTTAGTTCACAGATCATCAGTGCAATGGAATTTAACAGCTGCTCTGGAGCTATTATAGTCTTTCATGTCAATCTGATTGTCAAGGGTGCAAAACAAATGTCAAAAATCTTCAAGAATAATTTTAATTAATATTTACTGACCATACACAAGTAGTAAGCCTTTCTGCCCTGGCTTTTGCTCCAAAGGGTAAAGCTAAAATACCTTATGACCAGGGAATTAGAGCTGCCAGAACAAATTGGTCAACACAATAAACATCAGGTATATTCTTAAGCTGTAGGAGCTTAACAGCACATTTACTCAATAAATCCCTGCTCTTCCTTTCACGCCTATAAAATAAAACTAGCTAAACTTCAAAAAGAAGTTTAAAAAGGAATATTTTTATTAAGACTTCACATCTGGCTTACTATAGGTCTTTCATGCACTTAAAATGCAATCCTCAAAATATCATGAATATGTGAAGCCTCAAAGAAGAAAAAAAGAAGTTGTGTTACACAGAGGAATGATCTTTATAGGGCAGAAAAAAATAGTTTGAGGTCAGATAAATCTTTCAAAGCATGAAATATAAGCATGTACATAAACTAATTACCAGGAAAGAGAAAGCCCTGATTATCCAATTGAACATAAAGAAAACCAAAAAAACTCAAACTGTAGGAAATTCAGCCTTGAGAAAACATCTAAAGCATCAGTCTCCATTTTCTTTACTAAATAAAGAAGGGGAGGACAGAGAGGGAGAGAGGCATTAGGCCAGTGGCTAAAGCATTTAAAGGGTTCCACACCTTTCCTGAAAAAACAACCAGGAAAAAAAGAAAAAAAACTTGGGAGTCTAAAGGAAGCTACAAATAACAGTCTTCTGTAAGTTCAGGGATGAACTCACGTGTGTGAGCAAGGGGAAGCCCATCTGTGCTCTGGTGGGGGGAAAGGAAAATGATGGGTAATTTGTGTCTTTGAATATATTCTCAGAAGGGTTCTACACTTCATATAAATACACATCAAAGAGCAAACAGCTGCTGACCACAAGCCTCAGTTCTTCCACTTCCAGGAAACATTTTCTCATAGAGCAACAAGGCTTTTTTTTTCCCCCTGCCCCATCCCAAAGGATTGGAGGCATGTGAAAAGGAATTAGAAACGGAGAGTTCCTACTATAACAGCATTCAGATAAAGGATAAGCATCCATTTTCATTCCCTCAGGCAGAGGATGACAATACATTCTAAATTACGAGATAACAGGAAGTGATACCCTCCCACCTCCTCCCCACCTCTTCCAGTAGGTTCCTGCCAAAGAGCAGCCTTAGCCCAGAGCTGTAAACTAAATCTTGTAGGAAATGGGAGTCAGTGGTTTGCACTCAAATCATCATTTTTGCTCCATGTGTCATAGAAGGGCTGATCACATCTGAGGTTTCCATTTGCAGTAAGAGGCAGCTGGATGTCCAGCATGACGATTTTAAGTGGCTATAAAATGCACACCTGGCTCTGTACGTCTCACTTGAAAGAAGGCAACCCTGCCTGTGCACCCACCACATAGCTCTAGATTGTAAACTCAGAGTTGAGGTGATAATATTCTTAATTCTCAGGTATATCAGTTATTTGTATGGTTTAGCCCTCATTTTCTTTGTGAGTAAAAAGAAATATTGGAAATTAGAGTCATTGCTGGGACATAACATCCCTTGCAGAGAAAGTGAAGACTACTTAGGTAGCGAGGCAAATTTATCAGGAGGGAACTGCAAATTCAGTCACCATTCTCCGAGAGGACAACTTGGTCTCAGAAAAGTAAAATTAATTTGAATCAAAAGAGAAAGAAAAGGGGAAAATTGACACATAAGAAAGGCAACATAAAGGAAGACATTATATGCATATTTATAAAAGCAAACAACTGATACATTGAAATAAAAATAAATTCTTAAAGCCAATGCTTTTCCTGGTTTCAAGGTCAGAGTAGATTTTCCCTCACATTCAGAGGCAAAGCTAGGATGATACATTTAAAGTCGTTCAGGACTAGGAAAGAACATCAACCCAGTTAAAAACATGTCACTCAAAAGTAACAAAATATTAACTATTAAAAAATATTGTGTGTTTCTAGAAAAATGTTTTCAAGCTGTTTGGTCAAATAGTTCAATTGCCACACGTGTTACAAAACTGTTGATCTAGATTAATTGTCCTGTTATCTTTTCAAAGGTCAGAAAAAGTGTGAAATTTTACACAGAAACTTTTTTCCTTTGCTGTGCTGTTAAGTTCTCTCAGTCTTGGAGGCAAGGGAACACTCCTGCTTAAAACTTTTGACTGCTCTTCAGGCTTATTCCTGGATAAAACTTCACCCATATCTAAAATATCACCGCTCAAAAAGAGAGCTCTTCTGAAATGCAGAAATGAATGAAGCATGGTGTCAAATCACAAGGAGAAATAAATAAAACAACAGCTGGAGAGTGAATAAAACTCATCTTTTGCATAGCTGTGCACAGGTGGATTGAAGCACTGAGCACCAGGTTGCTATTGATGTCTAAATGACTTAGGTCAAAGTTACAAGGTGCTCATATAGCTCGAGTTATAAGATATCTGTGTAACCTAATATCAATATAACCTGAAGCATAGTTTTCTATACTTACATAATCTGAATCATAACTTCTATACCTATATAACCTGATACTTATATAACCTGAGTCATGACTTCTGATACCCATATAACCTGATTTGAATAACCTTTTATACAATGTAATGGCTAGTATATGGTTAACTAGTTGCTTAAATGCAGAATAGACAAAAAGAGAGAAAAAAACTCACCAGGTGTAGAGTTTCAGAGATAGATAAGTGTAGTACTAATGAGAAATTTTGCAAGTGCAAAGCCAGTTAGCCACAAAACAAAGAACTTAGGCCAGTTAAGATGGACCAAGGAATACTGTAACTACACATGCTCTGAAGACAAAGTTGAAACGTTCAAGTGTGAAGAAGACTTTAGAAGCCTTCATCAAAGACCTTTGAAGACCCACAAACTGGGGAAACACAAGCACAGTGAAAAAGATTATCTAATAACCGTGAGATCATGCTATGTAAATTAGTTCCGGCTTGTATGTGATGATGTTGCAATGACATAGCAACATTACGCAAAATTTGCTGTATAAATATAACACAGCACTTGACAAAAGTGGGTGAGTTAGGAGGAGTGATTCCCCTCACCACCAGCACTGCAGTAAACAAATACCTGCTCTACAGACATCAGTCTGTGGGGATTTATTTCCAGCCTATCTTTTGGGCATCACTATTAAATCAGAGTAATCACACAGACACATTCACAGAAATCACTGCAAGAAAGCTGCAGTGTGTTTTTTGCTTTCAACTCTATGAGATTTGGGTCTTCAAAACTAGCCGAGCTCCTACTTTTTGGCTTGATAGTATTTTGAGAGAGGCACTCTAATACCCCTACAAAAGAAACCAGATCCTCTCGTCCCATGTTTACATCCTATTTTCCCCTAAGGGAGCAACTGCCTGGGCANGTTAGCCACAAAACAAAGAACTTAGGCCAGTTAAGATGGAGCAAGGAATACTGTAACTACACATGCTCTGAAGACAAAGTTGAAACGTTCAAGTGTGAAGAAGACTTTAGAAGCCTTCATCAAAGACCTTTGAAGACCCACAAACTGGGGAAACACAAGCACAGTGAAAAAGATTATCTAATAACCGTGAGATCATGCTATGTAAATTAGTTCCGGCTTGTATGTGATGATGTTGCAATGACATAGCAACATTACGCAAAATTTGCTGTATAAATATAACACAGCACTTGACAAAAGTGGGTGAGTTAGGAGGAGTGATTCCCCTCACCACCAGCACTGCAGTAAACAAATACCTGCTCTACAGACATCAGTCTGTGGGGATTTATTTCCAGCCTATCTTTTGGGCATCACTATTAAATCAGAGTAATCACACAGACACATTCACAGAAATCACTGCAAGAAAGCTGCAGTGTGTTTTTTGCTTTCAACTCTATGAGATTTGGGTCTTCAAAACTAGCCGAGCTCCTACTTTTTGGCTTGATAGTATTTTGAGAGAGGCACTCTAATACCCCTACAAAAGAAACCAGATCCTCTCGTCCCATGTTTACATCCTATTTTCCCCTAAGGGAGCAACTGCCTGGGCAGAATTGAGGGGTTTTGTCCCAGACATTTGTTCCACGCTGGCCACTACACTTGTCAGGCAGGAAGCAGCCTTGATTAAGTTATTTGTATTCCTAAGAGGTTTCCTACTGCCTGGGCTCACTGTGCAGTCCTCTAACCCTGACCAGGAACAGCTGAAGAAGCTGAACAATAGTTCTGGCTGTTGTTTGCCATTAAGGCATAAGGCTTGTCTGTTGTGGTGTGTATTTTGTTATTTCCCTTACTTTCATTGTTACTTTTGAGATGGTTTANTTTGTATTCCTAAGAGGTTTCCTACTGCCTGGGCTCACTGTGCAGTCCTCTAACCCTGACCAGGAACAGCTGAACAAGCTGAACAATAGTTCTGGCTGTTGTGTGCCATTAAGGCATAATGCCTGTCTCGTGAGCACAGAACACCAGCACACATCTCACTGGTGAAGCCAAAGCTCTGCTGCTCTTTTCATTACATCAGTCTACCCGAAAGAGCCGAGCGGGTTTGCAGGGACAGCTCTGGTGCACGATCAGAAATCCTCAACACGATTTTGAATCCCAAACTTCCACAGGTCACATGTGCCCACTGTTCCCTCTTAACTCGCTCTTGGCTTTCTGAGGTGCCTCCCAGCTGAAAACATTTCATTAGGGTTTTTTAGCATGAATCCACATGCAAATGCTTAAAACTGGAGCTGGAGGAGACAAAGCATCAGAGAAAAGAAGTTTCTCTGAACAATGGGGAGAGGGCCAGCCATTAGTACTACAAGGGTACAATGAGACAAAGCATCTAAAGCTGCCTGACTGCAGCTTCTAAAGCTGATTCTCCAGAATCCCACTCTTCTCTCACTTTTCAGGGTTCCCTGTCCAACTTAACCAGGTTAAAAATGCTTCTTGCTCCCCTTACTTTTGTTTTCTCCATCTTTATGGGTAGCAAGTGAGTACAAGAGAGGAAGGGTCTTTTCAAATAAAGAGGTGAGCAAAGAACTGCTCAGTGTTCTGATAAAAAAATATAATAAAAATGAAGTTCTCTCTCTCTCTCACTATTCAATTTAGGAGTCCACCTTGAGAGAATATAAATTTAGTCAGTAAAACAAGCAAATATAGTTATTTGATGAAGTAGATGAGTGAGTGCACAGCACTTTTCTGCAGTCCTGTGTTTAACTACTTTGAAAATACAAATCTAAAATAATTTCCAAAATGCCTTGACTTTTTTCCTTAGTCATTCCCTTTTTAAAAAGGGCAGATAATGAACAAATATTATTTAAACTCCAAATACATTCAGGGCAATAGCTGATTCTGTAACCCATTAAAGGAAACTCTGAGCCAGAGAGTAGGATTTAGCAACTGCTAACCATTAAAAACATATTGTTAGGTTTTCCCTGCAATACTTTTCAAAAGAATTTTCAAATATGCCATTAAGCTCATTATTTCTTAAACATTACAGATATTAGCATCATCATAATACCACCATTCATCCATCTTCCTTTTTTCTGTCTATTCCTCTTCTAAACTTGCAGTCCTCTTCAAAGCAAAGTTCTTTTACTTAAAAAAACATCCTTTTCACTTGTCAGCGAAGCACTCTCATTTTCTTCCTTCAAATCCCTCCATATAACCTACATTTCACTGAGATTGACAGGAGTGCTCTAAATGCTGTCAGTATCACACCCTATCTTACAATTTTACCCTTATCCTGTGTATCATATTCTTCTAAAATCAGATTCTAAATTGCTTGGGGCTTAAAGTCGCCTTTCTACTTTTCTTTATCTTAAATCATTCCCAAGGGCCAAGCTCTTCCCACCCTGACTGGTTCATTTGCAGGAGCTTTGTGGCAGCCAGAAGTAGAGCCAACATTACTCTGCCCATGAACCAGGAGCCAGCTGAGCACACATTATTGCAGTCCCATGTTTTCCACATCACTGGACTGTATCACTGGCATAAAAGCAGGCTACGTGGCATTTGGAATGTACATCAAGGTCAGCTGGTGCTGCTCGTTTTCACGAATGTCCTGACAGATCTGTGAATCTGTTTTGACTAATTTCAACTTTCATAAGCTAACATTTTTAAAAAAAAGTTTATCAGGTGACTTTTAATTATGATTTTTCACATTATAATGTCCTTAAAATTATATAGTGGTCTGAAAAGTACAAAATTATAATCATGAAATCCCAACAGCACAGTATCTAAGGGAGGCAAGTGAACTGCAATTGTGGAAAACAAAATGCTCTCTGATAAATGGAGGGTGCACACTAACTGTACCACGGCAGAGTACGGAGAGGACTACCCATTCAAGAGTCTAAATAAAACATGGATGTCATCACAAAAAAAAAAATTCACCTTCACACTGAATGTAATGGAATGTTAAACTTTTTAATAAAGAAGAAAAACCTTTTTTCCATGATAATTATATGGTTTAATGGAAATTCTCCCTGCCAAAATATTAAACCCAACTCACGCCAGGAGTCCTGACCATCTAAAACATACATCTTTCTCTACTCCTTTTGAAGTATCAGTATATGCCAGTGAGCTTTCTAATTGACTTTTTTTAAAATATAGAAAGCCTTCATAAACATAAAATGAGCCAATTTAAAACATTGATGGTCTTTGTACTGAAGTGCTGATGAGATAAAAAGCACATCTGAATTACAGAAAGCATGGGTTTTTAGAAAAGGTACCTCTAAGAAATTATTAAAATAAGTTTTGCTTAGTGGTTTTCTAAGCCAAGGGGAGAAAAGCCATTTTACACTGGCTTATTTTCTCCACCAGCCAAGGTATCACAAGGACCTCTTGTAGCTGGGGCACAGGAGCAAGAGCAGCTTTTGAACACTGCAGTCTTCTCATCATTACAACGTGAGACACTCAGGCTCATTGCAAGTGGCAATAGCAATGTGGCTCCCAAAATATCCTCCCGGGGGAGAGGCAGAGGTCTGTGGTGCATGGGTGGAGCTCCCTTTCCTTTGCTCTGCTCTTAACCCAGTGCCTCCCCCAGGGAAGGGAGACCAAAGCCTTCTCCTCAGTGCTGCTGGAGGTTGGTGTCTCACCCTGGGAGACCCCAGGACAGAGAGCTGAGCT
This sequence comes from Platysteira castanea, assembly GCA_013397175.1. Taxonomy (NCBI): domain Eukaryota; kingdom Metazoa; phylum Chordata; class Aves; order Passeriformes; genus Platysteira; species Platysteira castanea. Next base: position 769,760 of record VYXC01011355.1, on the reverse strand, counting down.
TTGCATCACACTGAGGTGGTACAGGTCAAACAGGAATCAGAATCTGGTTTATAGTTTTCACAAATTAGAACTCACAAGAAAGAATCCACTGTTTGACATCAAAGGAAAAATATGTGTCTAAGTGCAAATTAAAAAATGCAGGCCATCCTTTCTTTCAGTTGAAAGACACAACAGAGATGATAAAAAATGGAAATATAATTGGGACATGCTGTTTGAGAGGGAGAGAAGCTGGAATGCTGAGCACAACAGTGAGCATGGGTGCCTCAGAGCAACTGGGCACTACAGCAGCCCATGGCTAGGTGAGCTGAGCATGCACAGGCCACTTTCCAGCTCTGTGCTCAGCTCAGACTCTGCCTCACAAAAGATTTAAAGCCTTGACCCTCAAGAAGTGAAAGCTCTGAATCCCAGATTTGTCTACATCCACACTCTAACACAAACTATCTGCCCTGTTGTGGCTGAGCGTGCACTGGAAAACCTCAAGGGTGAGAATACTGGGATCTCTTGGAAGCTGGTCCAAAAATACACACTTGTTACCCTTTTCCTACAGACTCCAACAGCTGTACAGGATGCCTTAAGAAGTGTCCAAAGCATGGATCAATACCTGAAGCTCGATATGCCCTTGTGATCATCCCGCTCTCCTTTGCTCATCTGCCCTTTTTAATCAGGTACTCCAAGCAAAGCTTCCCTTCTGCAGCACGGAGGCTTCAGCTCCTTGCTGTACTGGGGAGCTGCAAAGCTGCAAGGAAATTTTAATAGAAATACTGCAGCACAGCATAGAGGCAAGAAAAAAAGCTAATCAAGACCCTACATCTGAGATGAAAAGTTACTGATCCTAAAAGAGAAAGTAAATCAGGAAAGTTACTCTTTAACATTCTCTTTGATCTGTGTATGAATTCCCCATTTAATTTGCTTAAGCTTGAAAAAGGTGGACAAGGAAAAGAAGAAATTTTTATGAGAAAAATGGTTTCACAGCAAACCAACTTTGTTTGAGACTTCTGAAAAGGCATTAACTTATATATTATAAATCTATCTTCTAGACTTTTCCCACAATTCAGCATAAAGTGAAGTAAAAAAAACATTAAATCGTCACATTGTACAGGAAACGTGTCTCGTGAAAGGTGAAAGCTTTTTGAATAAGATAATGAATTTAGACCTTACTACTGAAAAATTTACACTCAATATTTACTCTGTATTTATGACTTTTGAAACAAACAGATAATGGATGTGAGGTATGGACTGATATGGAACAATAATAATGTGGACTCCCTGAGAGACACTGAAAAATGCTGTATAATAGATCTGCATAGTGCATAACGCTGTCCAGAGGATTTTCAATGCCACGTTGAGACAGCAGCTTCACAAACAGCCTGCAGGTCAGAGGATTTGGATGTCTGCCTAGGAAGGCACTGGGGTGACCCCATTTTATTGCATGCACCCAAGCCTGTGCCACACAGCTTTGGGACTGATAAAGGGATTTGAGAATGATAACAAGGTCCCTGCAGCTTCTCCCGTTCTCCACTCCTGTGCACACACAGAGCCTGGCAACACCACCTTTCTCACTGTGTCACCACTGGCCCTGGGCACTGGTCAGCGTCACAAGGGAGGTTGGCTTTCTGCCCTAGAGACTGAGAAGTCACCACAGAGCTTGTGTTTTCTCCTGGCCAGTTTCCATCATCTTGGCTGGCTCCTCGGGTGCGAGAAATGAAGTGTGGAGAGGAATGGGCCACCCACCGTGGGGCAGGCCCCTGACACCATCCCAGCATCGTGCACCAGCTACCCCCAGGGCATTGCAGAAGCATTAACTAACTGCAGCCGGGGTGCTCAGCTCTCCTTCACTGCCCGTCTCTACAGAGGAAACAACCAACCCGATCTTGTCAACTGTTCCATCAAATATCCCTTCTATGGCCTAATGCCAGCACAAATGCTGCTATGAACATTAGAGAGGTATAATTTGGTCCTCAAAGCCCCTTGATCCCTTTCCCTCCTTCAGCCTTGCAGATAAAGAGTGCATCATGAGGTGTATTGTGTGCAGTTTTTCCAGAGGAGACAGTAAAAGCTGGTCCCATGGTCGCATTAAATGTCCCTGGGTACCTCTTGTTAGAAGAGAATAAGGACTTTTTTTGTGCTTTCTTCAGCCAAGTGCTCTCCTCCCAGGGTGATGTACTAAGTACCTGCCAGCTGTTTTACATTTGGCAGAGGGAGCTGAATGCTTTTTTTTTTTTTTTTTGCAATGAAGGCCACTACATACATGTAAGCTATTAATTCAAAGACAAACAAGCGCTCCTTTGATGGAGAGATGTGAGTCTGTGAGGCAGAGATGGGTTAATAAATGTTAAAATGAACCTTCTAAGGATAATGTGCCACTGTCAAATAGCAAAACAGCTGAAGCACTGTTCTGACATCTCCTCAGGACACATGATATTCTCATAAAATGTGGGCAGGGGAGAAACATTTGATGTCTGGCCCTACCATTTATATTTTTAGAAGGCTACACAACAATACTCTGACACCCCGAGGTATCTAATGGTTCAACAGTCCTGTACAGTAGGTTCTGCCTTCTTTCTAAGGCACACAAATCCATAAACCTTCACTGACCTGTAGCGTCAGTGTGTTCCTGCCTGCAGCCTTTTTTTCTGGTGTTAGAAAGCCTGATGAGACGGTTTATTGAATTTCTTCCTTTCAACATCAAAGACACCAGCCATGCTCTCCAATTATTTAATAGATTCTGCTACAGTGGAGATCACTGATTCATTTTCACTAGAGATATCCAGTCATTGTAAAGAGCAATTACATATAATAACAGCCTAGCTGTTCTCAAACATTCTTTTATCAAACACATAGTCCAGTGATTACCAAGATGGGCAACGATCTGATATTGATAATAAAACTTAGTGTCTTTGGTGTTAGTTTTACCAAACTATCAGTGGTTTTGCTCTGCAGACCCTGGCACTCAAAATGCAGCAGGAATGTTTGGACTGCCTTTGCTTTAACTGTTAAATATTTATTTCATGGTCATGCTCTTTAAACCTCACAGAAAGGTGCCTCTGATTCAGCTTTTTGCTGCTTGGCAGTGCTGTCTGGGGGAATGACACAGGGAGACAGGAGATGCTGTCTTCTAAAGCCAGTTCTGTTGCTGGGCAGCCTGGAGCAAGATTCTTTGTCTCAGTCTCCCCAGCTGTAAAATGTTCCTACTTAAATGTGCACAGGGGCTGAAGATCAATTTGTTAATGGCTGTGCATTAGCACTGTGCACAGCCCTTTGAACGTATATTATGTCCTAAAAATACTAACCCTTTTTGCCCTTATTCGCAGGTGACTTTCCAGACCAACAGATTAAAGTATTCTTTATCTAAAACTTGCCCGGAAATAAAAACCTCGATGGTAGCTACTTACTGAGCCTCATCTCTCTGTGGCTCTGAGGTGGCAAGTCCTCGACTTGAAGTGAGAACTTTTTCCAACCCTTCCTTTTACAGCTGTGATAAAACCAGAAGCAAAATTAGAACAGTGAGGTTCACTGTGCTCGCTTGACCTTGAAGCATAAATTGTGAAGAGCAAAATGAGACCATCCACCTTCTCCAGACTCATTTTGAATCCAACCAGCTGACAAAGGCCATAGTGATGAAGATAATCACTGTTTCTAGCAGATGTTATATCCCCATCGATGGATGGCAGCAGTATGTGTAAAGTCCCCTGCCCTAGAAAGCTATTATGTCCCACAGGCAGTTCTCATGCATTTCAAAAAACCCTTATTTTAGCTAGACAACATGGTCCTCTATCTTTTACATCTTGTCCTTTCTCACCTCTCGGGCTATGCTAGGTACAAGTTTCCCTTGGCATGTTCTCTTTTCCTGCCTTACAAATCACCTTCAGGCCAGCTGTGGCCATTTGCCTGTTAGGCAGGACATGAGCACAGCTCCTGCTGGAGCCGGGATTGCAGCTACCACAGAGCCTGCCCACAGCAAATCCCAGGGGCCACACACCTCGAGGACAGCATGCTTATGTTTTTAATAAATTTACATGGGTCACTCCGACTGCCTAAAGCATGCATCATTCATTCCACCCCCTGGATATGGAAACTGCTGGACATCTCTTTTCAGAATTTACCAAGCTCGAGCCTGAAGGTGACAAGCTGACTGAAAGGCAGCAAATACACACAAGCACATGTGAGCAGAGAGTAAAAATCAGCAGTCTCCTGGGAAGAGAGGGTGGGGGGGTGCAATTATTCTGCCACAGGAGCTGAAATCTTGCACTCAGACCAGAGCCCCACACAGTCTGCATGCCAAATTATCCTCTGGGTTTAGGCTGAAGCAGGTCCAGTATTTCAGGAAGCCATAGCATGGGGGGGTTGACTCATCCTATTCTGCCTCTAAAATCAGTAAGAATTTGGGGAAGGGTATTCAAAAATGCAATATGGCTGTGCAGTTTTTTACAGAATTGAGCCCCACAGACCAAGGAGATTATAGGTGTGAGCAGAAGACACCAATCCCTGTGTGGGGACTCTGAGTGGGTCAGAGACTCTGCAGTGCTCCAGGAGAAGCACTGCTCAGCTCTGTCACCCCAAGTTTCAGCAAAGTAACTGGCCTAGTTTCCCTCTTAGTATCAACTGCTCCAGCTCTGACTTACAATTGGAATTCACATCCTGCAAAAGCTAGAGCCTGCAGCTAACAGACACAGCAAATTATTCAGCATTAACCAGCATAACCTGCACTGGTGTTCATGTTGCCTGTTTCCCTCTCCTCCCCAGCCTCTCAGAAGCGCTCTGTGAGCACAGAGGAGCACGTGTGGAACAGCCACAGCAGCTGGGGCTGGCAGGGAATTTTTCTTGTCCACATGGCCTCTCTGCTTCTTATTCCAATGCCACATCCATTCTTTTCCCACACCAGGCAGCTGTGAGACTTTGCTAATATACCACCTGAAATCTATTTTCATCTAGCATTCAAAACATGACTGTAAATGGTTTATTATTGTCATACTTTTAGATACTTTAACTTACGAAGCAGTGCTTTTCTCCTCTTCATTTTTCCTGGCAATACACACTGCTTCTCTTCCCTGTAAGGTGAAAGATCTATAGACTGCTAGTTGTCAGTGCTTGCAAGTAGCCATTTAAAAGCAGATATTTTTTGTCAGCATTTTTATTTGTGCCGCTTCTATGACAGATTTGGAAATTGAAGCCCTTGATTTATCTCCAGGCTGAAAACTAGACAGAGGCAAGGACACCATGAGCCTTAGGAATGAAATTACAAACATGTCATTACCTCCTTTAATCTGCTCTTGTTTCTGTGAAATTGCTCCAGACAACCCCAAAAATCCATGTGCTTTTACAATAAAGAAATCCTCATTTCAGGCTATTTTCCACCCATACTATTTGAGGCCTCTCACTGTTCCCTTGTGTGAAAACAAAGGCTAGTAAATATACTTCTTTTTCACTTGCGTAGGAGCTAAGCCAACAGACCCAACCAACATACAAACCAGTCATGTCTAAAATCACCATCCCCCTCCCTCTTTTTCTTTTCCTTGTTTTTTTTTGGTGGGTTTTTTTTTGTTTGTTTGTTTTGTTTTTTTAATTGAATCTTGTTTGTCTGACAGGAGAAAATGGTTTGATAGTGAGTCACACTACCAGTCAGCTCAGGCCACATTTGGCATAACATAACATCATATCTGGCACTCTGAAAGCGTGACTGACAGTGTCTGATCAAGATTCACATGATGGGGCTAGGAGGGGTTATTGCAAAGCAGGAGTGAGAGGCACGGGAGGAACTATAGTGAGAAAGTGGCAAAAAGCCCAACTCCCATTTGTCTGCTCAAGCATTTCTATTAGCTCTTATTTTACCACTGTACTGTAGGCCTACACAGAAATTAAAAGAATTAATTTGTGCTGTTACCCATGTGACAGCACCCATGGGTGACTGAAAAGGCTCTGCTGTGATGAGAAGGGCCTGAGTGGGGGTGCAAATGGGTGTAAAAGTAAGAGCCCCTTTCCTGAGCCACTCCCTAAGCTGATGCTGGCACTAGTGGCAACCCCCAAGAGGAAAACTGCAGCTGCCTCAGCTGGGTGTATAAAAGTTCCTTCTGGGCTGGCTGGTGTGTTTCCCATGTGAGAAATACTCTGGTCATCCTTAAATTATTCACCACTGAGACAGTCATGCAGTGCCAAGAGAAGGGATGGCCTTGTGCTTTGTATGTTTTACTGAGGTGGAGAACAACTGGCAGGCCTCGTTTGGTCTCAAAAATCAGACAGAAAACAGCAGCAACTGTGCCTTCACATCTTACATAGCTTTAACTGGGTAAAGAAGTCACCTTCTGTGGAAAAATCTCATTTTGCTTCAGATCTGGGTGAAGGCCCCTCTGCCTAGGGTAATTCCAGCCTGCATCTTCCAGCTCCTGCACCACTTCCACATAGCTGAAACAAAGCTGGCAAGGAGGAGGAATGTGTTCTTCCTCTTCTTTCCTAGGTGATTTGGCTTTGCAAAAGAATGGGTTAGGACCCTAACTGTTAACCTCAAGGGTTATTCTTATCATTGACCCAGTAAAGTTGTGATCTTATTCTTCTGAGAGTTGGCAGTGGTGACAAACAAACCCTGAAGCAAAAGTAGGCCTCTCTGCAGCCATATCACTTTACAGAAGAGCACTCATGCCAGAGCTGAAAACACTGACACCAGGGACCACACAACCTCTTTACCCTTCCAGGTAAATCTGCTGCTTGACCTGGTTTCTGGAAAAGGTTCAGGTGACAGGTTCCAGTACTGAGCCCAAAAGAATATCTGATTTATAACACACTCAGTTAAACTTGGCAAAGCTTCATAAAAAGGTGAAAGTTCAGAAATACCCCTTTTGTGAGCATCTCACGCCATCCAACTCTCCACAACTATTTTAAATGTATCTCTTTTCAGTGGGCTAAGGATCTACATTCTAGACACTCAGATCTACATTCTAGACAGATCAATGCCCTAGGCCTCCACACACATTTAAAGCAGAGCTCTGGACTCTGCTGTGGCAGAGAGGCACTAAAAGTTAGATATCAAAACACACGATTTCCATCCTTAAGCCCCTTTACCAATCCACCTCTTTATTCTCAGATTCCTCTCTGTGACATGAAATCACTACCCACCCTTTACCACAGGCCTCTCGGGAGCATAAAAGCAGTAATCTCCAAGAAAATTTGGATGCTGTGCTGAATAAAGGCTATTGATACTCACTGCCATGCTGCTGTTATCTGCCTTCAGAAGAAGGAGGAGCTGGAAGTTGTGGGGAACAGCATTTCAACAAGACTGGGCTGTGGGCAGAGGTAAGAAATAGTCAATCTAATTTCCTCTCTCGTCCCACACCCACTAAAGAGTCAGTGAGATGGCCACAGCTGAGGCCAGTGACAGCCAGGTGCCAGACATCACCAGGGCAAAACCACAGCTGTGTGTCCTAAGCAGAGAGGAAAATCAGTCTTCTGAGAAAGTAATCGGCAAAACCTGCATGCAGGAGACAGGGAAATGGGCCTTACCAGAGGAGGGAAATGATGTCTCCCCCTTTTAAAAAATAACGCTGTTGCCAGTAGGTCAAGCTTCTTTTGGGAATTCAAATCTCTGATGGAATCACCAGAGGAAAAAAAAAAATCCAAAAGTAATATTTAATCATGAAGGAGTAACAAAAGCCAAGTTTTCATTAGCCACGAGCCACCTTAATGATGATTCCTATTGTTAGGTACTCAGGCTGCAAATTGCCTTCCCACATAACTTCTATCATTATGATAGGTTTGTGATAAATGTAAAAATTCGTTTCATAACTTGACCACAAAAGAGCATAATTCTAGCTGTAAATTACTGTTTACATCTTTCACTTATGGCATAAATACTCTTTATTGCACAATATGAGTAGTTTTGCATATTAACTATGTAAGGGCATTTTCCTATGGGCACCTAATTTTATCATTTATATGGCATTTCACATTACTTGGGAACAGGTAAATTTAAAACACTTTGTTGCAAAATCTCCATTTTGGAAGAGATCTTTTGAGATAAACACATCAAACATCAGTGCTTCGTGCTAAAATTGAATCTTCATCTGCTTAAATGTGTGGGTTACGAGTGGAGCAGAACCATTTACATGTCAGTGAGATGAGAATCAATTCCACAGAATGGAAAGATTACTTAATCTGAGATATATTTTCTTGTTTTAGCATTTGTGATTGACAGACTACCTTATTACTCTTCCTTTTTTTCTTAACTTTAAGAATATCTAATGAAATTAATCACAGCCTGGAGGAGACAGTTTGAAACCTGCTAAGAATTATATATGTCAGAGCAAGCTTTACAACTCACTTGGACTAATTTGCTGCTGGCAAATATATCATTGTCACACACTTCTGTAAACTTTGCATTTGCAATCTTTTGAACTAACCACACAAGCTGAAGCACTACTTTTCAAGTCTTAAGAGTGTGATAGAAGTGTTGATGCAGGGTTTCTAACTTGGCAATAGCTCCAATAAGGATGTATTGTTATAATTCCGTGTCTTATAATAAGTTGTTTAGTCCAAATCACAGCACATAGACAGAGTAGAAAACAATAATTTTGCTATTTTTAAATAAAGCACAGAGCAGTGCTTCAGTGCTAAAGTTGAAAACCAGAGAAATTTGTCTGTACAGGAACTTGTACATTATGCAACCAGGTTGTACCGTAGTATCAGATAATATCTTTAAATCATTAATATTATTAATTACCTCACACAGTAATTCATCTTTCCTGCATGGACAAAGAGGGTTGCATTACACTATACCCAGACTGCGCAAACATTTTATAAAAGCAGCAAAAGTTGGAGGAAAGTCTCCACTAGTTTTCGCCTCTTCAATTCCTGTCACTCCTGTCAGTTCCCTGTAAGTTACTGATTTCTATTTGAAACAAATACCAGGAAGAAATATCTATGCTATTAAAACTCCTGCACTAAAGCAAAACCTTAATTACAACCTCCTATTCTCTTGAGTCAAGTTACTGGCACATCTGACTGTCACACAGCCCATCTGTTCCCCAAGTTGTTTTGCTTTGCATTGCTGAAGACGTGGAAGACACTGCAGCGGGAGCCGAGTTGTCCTGTGGAGAACACGCTTTCCCAGTGTCAGGATTCAGAGATGCCTGCTCATTTCCTGACTATGTTCTGCCACTCCAGCTCTGACAGGCATCTGAGCTGGGTTTATTAGCAAATTCAGTAGATCCTGATGAATTCCCTTTCTTTCTACATCGCTGGCTGTCACAGACATTTGCTCCCCTGAGACCACGTAAGTGCAAATCTAATGGGATTTCTAATACATGTTAAACTAACATATTAGTAAGAGGCAAAGGCTAATTTTTAACATGACAATCTCTGAAACACTTTAAAAATATGTCTGAAATATTACCTTCATTTCATACATGGAAAACATGGAACGAATACAAGACTTGCTCAAAAGGCAGTAAAACCTAAGTAACCTGATACTGATTTTGCTCCTATCTTCTAAAGGGATTTGGGGCAGAGAACAGCCCCTAAAGTAACTCCTCCTGACCCAAACATGTTGACAACATAATATATTTGCACTGACACAGAGAGAGTCAGAGACAAAAGGTGCCTAGGGATTTGAATAAATATATTAGAGATATCAGTATATATATATACATATATATATATTGCAAATATATTTGGAGATCAGATCAGATGTAGATCTATATTCTTTAGCCACATTGTTACAGGACTTTTGGTTTACAAGAGGCACAGGCACACCGTAATAGAGGCAAACCTTGGCCTCACTCATCACAGCTCAAGTACCATCTAAAATCCTGGTTTGTAAGATGTGTTTCAACTCTAATTCATTACATTAGGAGGCAGTAAGAAACCCAGATAATTCCAGACTGCATTTAAAAAACAAACAAATAAAGACAAACTTTGAAAACTGTTTAAACCCTTCTTTCTTATCCCTTTTTTTGTTTTGTTTGTGTTTTTGTTTTGGGTGTTTTTGGGGTTTTTTGGGTGGGGTATTTTTTTGGATTTTTTTTGTTTGGGATTTCTTTTGTGTTCCTTTTGTATTTTGGGGGGCTTTTTTTGTTTTGTTTTGTTTTGTTTTGGGTTTTGTTTTGGATTTTTTTTGTTTGTTTGTTTTTCCTTTGATTATCAGAACTTTCCTAAAGACCGTTACCTGGTACCAATAAATGTAGGGAAGAATAGGGAATTTCAAGAAACTAAGAGATCACTTCAATGATTTTTGAAAAACTTTTATTAGTATTTTTTGTCAGTTCATGTGAAAACGAAAGTCTTCTGTTGGGAAATGATTTGCAAAGGGATTTTTCACACAGCACTCTGACGGAGACACTTTTGCTTTCGGTTTAAAGCCCGGTTCTCCACTGAGGAAATGCTGCTGTAATCCTGCTCCAGCCAGATGAAACTGCTAGATCAACCCCATAAAAAAAACTCTTTAGCTGGTTCTTGGTGCCAGCTCTGTACCAGCAAAGGGGTCGGTTTTTCAGAGCAAGCTGAGCACTAGAGTGAGGGTTTGGCCAGCAAGGAGCAAGGGGATGTGGGTTAGTCACACTCTACTGGGGGCTCTGCTGCTTTAGAAATCAGTCATTTGCATTTCCTGCAGCTTAGCACAGCTACTGAAAGCAGCTGTGCCCAGCGAATTTTATGAGGACATTTAATTCCCAGGCCTTTCCCTGCAGGCCCACATTTCACTAACATAACAACTTCTTAGGAATATCTGCTCATGGTTTTCCCTTGTCATATTTGACAAATCCTCCTGTAGCCCATCACAAAAAAACACCCCCACCCTGCTTTTCCATGACTTCTAGTAAATATATAGGTCTTTGGAGAAAACAAACAAACAAACAAATACCAAGTTCCTCCATTATTTTCAGATTTTTTTTCCTGTCCTGCTGTAACTGCACATTTTCTAACTTGAAGCATGGGCAATTCACTACCAGTATATGACTGTGCCAGACACTCATCCTTCCCAATATCCTCCCACTCCAATTTCTATGCATTAGCTTAGAAACAAGAGTTGTCCCTGCTTCTTGGGAGAGGTCAGTTCATTAACATGCTACTGATTTTTACAGAGGCTAGACGAGGTGTGAGTCAGTACTGTAACACGTCATGCAGATTTTTTGGACAGCTCTGATGCTGCCTAATGAGAACTTTGGCATAAGAGGTCTTTCAAAGGGGGAAAAAAAAAGAAAAGCAATGAGGAACAAAAAAAGAAAAGCAATGAGGAAAAAAAAAAGACTGAAATAAACCTCTCTTCATTCCTTGCCCCAGCATGACACTACACTCAACACTTTGCAAAAACAATAATTGGGTTCTATGCTTAAGTACATCCAGATGAATCAGGAGTGATTTCACAGAGGTCCGGGGGAGTTAGGCTGATTTTAAACTGAACTAGCTCTCATATAACTCAGCCTCATTTCTACGGTTCTCAGTTTCACCTTGTTTCATAGGTGATGTCTGCCAAATCACTGTTGGTCATTAGAAAAACTAAAACCATAAATTAGCTGGCTCGTTAGGGATATAGGGCAGCAAGGGCTTTCCTTTATCTTGTTATATAATGATCCCTGTTTCTACAGAGTACTTCATTTCCATTTGCAAGAGAATTTCATGGCTTGTACAGTGAACTCTGCAGCTCATGAAACTCTGACAATGGTCTTCACTCCTTTCTTTTGGTTAATTGTAACAAATTTCATTGGCTGGTTATAAGGGACATTATTTCTGGGAAGAAAATTCCTGCCTGAGGTATAGAAGGAGGTGAGAAATTTCTAACTTTTGTCTCTTGAGCTTATTAGTAGTGCATCAAGGTTTAGCCTCTTTCAGTATGAATTTAACAGAGGGGTTTTAGAGTTCCTTTTAGCCGTGAAGGAGCGAGAATGCCACGGCCATTGTCAGAGAGTAACTGTCTGTCATTCTTTTTTGCAGGCACCCAAGTAAGTGGGTGGCAGCTGGTGACAAGGGCTGTGACTGTGCTTGCCATTTTCTTGTGATAGCTGGAGCAGAGCTCTGGCCTGAAGCAATTGCTGCCGACTTCCTTATGTCTCCAGTGTGGCTTTGAGAGGGGAGTTATGCAGATGTAAATATTTATATCTAATATTCCCATTCCAGTTGAAGCTGCTGCTATACTTTTACCCCAAAAGAGTAGGGAATGCTTTAGACCACATTATCATTTCCCATTAGCTATGAGGAGGGGGTCTCTGGCAGCTACAGGAACCTCAAGCCATTGCCTTCCACCTTATTGTCTCCTACAGATTCTATGCTCAAGGTGTTGCCTGTCGGCAATCTGCTCTCTCTTGGGCTCCTGAGTTCAGTGTGGGTTTTTAGCAGTACCCTTTGATCAGCTCCAAGGCCACCTGTGAGTGACAGTGGAAGTCCTTTCTGTGCGGAATCTGATGTGATGCCCCCTCACTGCCAGCTCTGGGGACTTCAGGGCATCTCAGCAGTGTCAAAGTGACACTCTCTGTCTGCCATCGTCTTCTTTCAGAGGCCTTTTTCTCTCTCTGCCTTTGCTTTGAAATTTCTTTCATTCCCTCCCTGAACCCTTAACTGTTTTGGCAGTCTTATCTGAATCTGTAGCTATGCCCCCTGCTTTAACTGTGAACCTCACATTCACAATTTAATTGTGAGACTTTCAGTGCTGGGAGAGGTATTGCAGAATTTCCTCCTGCCAACACCTTTCTTTTTTTCACTTTTGTTGTATTTCTCATTGTCATCCACCCCACAGAGCCTATATAACTCTCTTTCCCCTGTTCCTAGCTCCTTACAAGATCAGTTTGTGTGAGCTTTGAGCATTAAAGGGAAATACCATTTTGTCTGGTTTTGCCCTGCAAAAGGGCACGATGATCATGATTCATGTCCTGAATGAAAATGCAGATTCAATGCCACAGGGGCATTGAAAAAAGCTTTGCTACTTCCCTCCCACTTTGAAGGAAATAAAGAATGGTGTCGGCAGAGAAAAGTGTGTGATTTGCTGGTCAAAAAATGCCCTGATCTGATGCTTCTGCTCACAGACGTGCTCTGCCAAACTGCAGCACAGCCAAAAACAGCNAGGAGGGGGTCTCTGGCAGCTACAGGAACCTCAAGCCATTGCCTTCCACCTTATTGTCTCCTACAGATTCTATGCTCAAGGTGTTGCCTGTCGGCAATCTGCTCTCTCTTGGGCTCCTGAGTTCAGTGTGGGTTTTTAGCAGTACCCTTTGATCAGCTCCAAGGCCACCTGTGAGTGACAGTGGAAGTCCTTTCTGTGCGGAATCTGATGTGATGCCCCCTCACTGCCAGCTCTGGGGACTTCAGGGCATCTCAGCAGTGTCAAAGTGACACTCTCTGTCTGCCATCGTCTTCTTTCAGAGGCCTTTTTCTCTCTCTGCCTTTGCTTTGAAATTTCTTTCATTCCCTCCCTGAACCCTTAACTGTTTTGGCAGTCTTATCTGAATCTGTAGCTATGCCCCCTGCTTTAACTGTGAACCTCACATTCACAATTTAATTGTGAGACTTTCAGTGCTGGGCAGCATTTCCTCCTGCCAACACCTTTCTTTTTTTCACTTTTGTTGTATTTCTCATTCTCATCCACCCCGCAGAGCCTATATAACTCTCTTTCCCCTGTTCCTAGCTCCTTACAAGATCAGTTTGTGTGAGCTTTGAGCATTAAAGGGAAATACCATTTTGTCTGGTTTTGCCCTGCAAAAGGGCACCATGATTTATGTCCTGAATGAAAATGCAGATTCAATGCCACAGGGGCATTGAAAAAAGCTTTGCTACTTCCCTCCCACTTTGAAGGAAATAAAGAATGGTGTCGGCAGAGAAAAGTGTGTGATTTGCTGGTCAAAAAATGCCCTGATCTGATGCTTCTGCTCACAGACGTGCTCTGCCAAACTGCAGCACAGCCAAAAACAGCCACACACCCATCAGCTTCCTTCCCATCCTTGGTTCAGTAACTAGCACCTTCAGGAACTGATGCTGAACCTTTCTCTGACTTCAGTGGATACTGCCTAGCTGTACTGAGTACAGTGGGAAAATCCATAATGTTTTCTACCAATCACTTTTTATATATTATGGCTTCCCTTAGAAAGCCTCAGTGTGCTTCCTGCTGAAAAACTTACAGCCAAACTTGTTGATCAATGAGCAAACTTAGTTTGCCCATGCCACACAAAGCATCACTAGCAGCTGTGCAGGTATCAAACAAATATGAAACAGAGGAAGCTGTGTCCTAGGAGACTGTGGTAGTTATAAAATCATGAGCTTGGAGTAGCAGAGAACAAAGAAGTTACCTACTAGGGCAAGAAAACGGCACAGAACAATACAGGAAGTGTTGTGCTTGTGTGTGTGCATATTTCTGTGCAGCTGTGCCTGTTGTTTATGAGCTCAACTTGAAAAATAAACCCCCTAACCTAGAGCCCACCACTAACTTCATGCAGAACCAGAAGAAGACCTTGCATTCGTATTTCAGTAACTGCAGATGTTCAGTCCCACAGGATTAATCCTCTCATACATCATCTTCAGCTTCGTTGTGCAGACAAGACTTGGTCAGAGGCACTGCAGTCCTGTGCTACCCACATGAAGAGGGCACCAGCCTCAACTGTGTCCAGGTAAATAAACTTTAGGAGTCAGCTGCTCCCAGGGAATGCCAAAACCAGGCCCCAAGCTGACACAGAGGAGTTGCCACGCTCCCAGCAGGAGGATTGCTACCCTCCTCTGCAGCAGCAGCAGGTATGGCTTTTTACCACCTTCAGGCAATAAATTTTTGTGAAGGTGGTGGCAGAAATTCATCTATGTCACCTCTCAGGTGGGTTAGAGCCGTGCAGCGTAGCTGGCCATGAGCAATATCCTCATGCACCCTCAAAGGCTTGGAAAACTTGGATGCATCTTCTCCTTAGTAAACAAGCTCAGCCTGCTTCCCACAGCCTACATCAGCTTTTCGGAATTAATTCCAAGGTCCTGGACTTTAAAGGCCTGATTTCAGTACAGTTAAAAGTCTTGCTTGAGATCATAAATGTAGGCCGTAATCAAGAAAATTTTTCCTCTATCTCGCTGAAGGTTTTACAGGGAGAATTTTGTAAAACTGGAGCATTGAATCTCACAGGAAGAAGGAACGATCACAAACTGCATTGGTTTCATCTTCAAGTACAAAGTGCTTTTCAAAATCTACACTTCTTACGTAAACATTGGGGAAATCTGAAAATAGATAAATAAATAAAAAGCTAGACCACAATGCTTCATTGCACACACATTCCTTCACGGGGTGTGGATGAGGAAATAAATATGACACCTCTTAGTCACGTTGCTTACTGCTGTTCTGGAGGGTAAGCTCATCCCATGTGAGTGAGTGCAATGCAATGATGTACTTTAACTGGATCACATCATGGTGTACGTGCTTTTGTCTCTGAGGTTACCATTAGATGCTCCAGGAAAAATGAAAACGCATTGGAAAAAATTACAGAATTATATATTTTATTTGTCCCGAGACAGGGCTGGCTAGTGCTGTGATACAGGACTAAAAGTCCTTGCAAATGGTATCTTTTTAAACTTCTGTTGCTTGCACTTTCTATCCAACTTTATCTGTCAAGGTTCAAATTCTGATTTTCTTCCATCTTCTTTTCTTTGTCTTTTATAAATTCCCACCTCTTTCTAAGTTAAATCAACTCAAAGTCCTTGAAGTGGGAAGCACCGCTTGTTTTCCGGGTGATGGCACCAGCGTTTGGGAGGAGGTTTCTCGCTGTTCAGTGGCTTTGTAAATCTCCTGGTTGGATCAGTTTCTTTTTGCATCTCTAGCTGTAAATGCAGGTGGAAAAGAAGAGCAACAGTCCTACACCTAGAGAGGGACAAACCTGTCTCCCATGTTCCTGGCATGTGCAGTTTTCCCCCTCTCTCTGCTCCCTCTTTCATCCATCCAGCTGGCACGGCCCGGAGGATGTGCTCCCCCTCAATACACCAAGCAGGGATGGTTGCTATCCTCACCAGCTGACATCAGTGCTAATTTCCTGTAAGTTGCCACCGAATAAAGCAGAGGCCTCTTTCTAAAAAATCTTTCCGGCTTGCTTAAAAACACTCTCTTGTCTTCTTTTCTTCCTGTGTGCAGCTTGCAGAATCAATAAGGCCCCAGCCTCTTAGCCCTGAGCAGCAGAGAAGCTATTGCTGCAAACTCAGCAGGAGGAAGAGCTAGGGCAAGCAAGGAGCCCAGAGATAATCAAAAGTGCCTTCCCATGGCTCAGGATGTTGCCAAGTGCTTGGAGCAGGACCAGAAGGCGACACACTATGACTCTTTGTCAAGCAAGGAATCATCTTCATTATCCTCACTTAATTATCTCTGAATTTCACTAATTGCACTTACCTTTACCTTACGCTTACCAAAAGGGCTGGGCCAAGAGTTACTCTATAACACTACTTTTGAAAAACGCTGTGCATCTTCATGCAGGTGCCTGATGACTGCTAAAAGGGGCAAGGAGCCCCTCTTACACATCAGTGTTTAATGTGCATAATGCCATGACAGGCTGGTACAGAGACTCTGTACTCAATGAAATTATTCTCAGTATTCTCTGTATTCAGTGAAATTTCAGGCAGTCTTTATAGTTTAAAAGAAACCCTGGGTTTTTCCCCTTTTGAAAACAGACAAACAAACAAAAACCCACAAAACTCCAAACCAAAAACCAACCAAACCAAACACAAACCAAATCAAACCGAAAACCCACAGAAAAAGGGACTCTCATCATTTATTACTACAGAAAGTGGGAAGGAGGGTAAGTATTTTGTTGGCTGCTGATGAAAAAAGTCTGTTAGCAGCATTTGAAGATTTGGGACTCTTTTTTTAAGGTAATCATGTGAGGGACATACCAGGTCAGAGTGATAACTGTAAGGGTCCACTCTCAGCCAGGGAAGGGCACAGAGCAAAGTGCAGTTACCTCTGGGTAAATTTTTGGGTGGTGACAGAAACCAGAACAGTACTAAATTACAGCTTGAATGCAGAAAACTATTAATCCAGGGGTGGATTGCATCATTTGCTGGACTGTGTCATTTTCTTGGGTACATGATAGATTTCCAGCATACTTTGCCCTAAAAATCATGGGCATGTGACTGAGGATAATATGAAAATCTGTATTGTTGCTATATTTAAAAAGCTTCTTATTGCACTTCAAAAATTGATGAAGAGGAGGTATTTTGGTTAGCGAAAAGAAGCAATAAAAATAAGAACAAATCCACTTAATCCAACAGGACTCTACATTTGTCCAATGTGTGCTTAGTTTAGGTCACAGGAAAATTCTGCCACCAGAGATGTGCAAGAGCACTGTAAATCCTCTGCACGGGGGTACCAATCTGGGACTGGTTTCTTTTTCATAAACACAGACACACTCAGAATTTCCTCTTCCCTCTGACATTTGTCCCTCTCCCTTTGAGACCGGTGGCCTTCTTGCCCTTTACAACATCAACTCAAACATGATAAGTGGTGCAGAAAACCTTGCATGAATTCTATAGCTCCTTCAAGAGAGTTAATCCAGCATTTAAGTCCCACAGGCTTAAATGCTTTTTCATCACTTGACCTCTTCATAAGGATGAATTTCTCCTACAGTGAGGATGGCATCCAACAGTTCTTACTTTGTCAGTCAGAAGAAACTATAAAGCAATACACAATAAATAGCATATAAACATCAAATCAAAGAATAGAATTTGTAATTGTGTCTCACATTATTTCCTCGGATTACTGTTTAGAGTCTCAGAATTAATATTTCAAGAAGAATAGGATTGCAACAATTCTACTGGAAACAGCAAAATCTGCTCAGTGAACAGTCTGTGTGTACAGCCACTGGTCTAAATCAACTCCACTGCCAAAGTGGCAAGCACCAGGCAATATATAAAATGAATAGACAATTCAGAAATGTCCAACAGATAACTAAAATTGAAATTTTATTTTTTTTTCAATAATATTCATCAGACAATTTTCTGACAAGACTTTTCTGAAAGATGAAGTGCAAATGGGAACCCTGTAAGAATGTTTAGAAGAATTGTACATGACATTTTTAAGCGCCACCAAGTACACATTGAATACTTTGTAAGTATATAGGCATAGCAACATGCAAGTGTCATGTACCCAACATTACAATATGCATTTTGTCTGCTCGAAGTTAAGAATGAGGAAATAAAATGAAATTGATGTGTCCTATCATCAGTGCAATATGTTTAATTCCCGTGGAATTTTTTTTTTTTACAGGTTAGTGGTTGTATTTCTGAACCATTGGAATATTTCCCTCTCAGGGCCTTAAACTGCCAGTGTAAGAGCAAAGCACCCCAGAGTTCCTAGGAGAATACACTTACACTGACCATGAATAGATTAAGTTGTTATAGTCCCCTCACAAATTATGCCTTATTATTTATTCTAGGAAACTTCCTGCTGAACTGAAGGGGTTTTGTAGTTATAAAATATCTAGGCTAAAAGTAAAGGATGCACAAGGATTGCTTTATAATTCTTTTGAAAAAGAGCTAAATAGCAACTCAAACATGTGCATTAAGGACTTGAGCCTTGTTCTTTTGAAATCAATAGGCGTACTGTACTCAGTTTTGATGGAAGCAGGACATATATGAATCCAGTAATCCATGAGTTCACTCTCTTGGCTCACTGTTTTGGCAGAAGCAGGTGACTGTAGGTTATATTTGCATATTTCTATGAAAGCTACATAGGGGTATAAGCAAATCTGCATTCACTGAAAAAAGGGCATGTGCAACTGCATATTTACTAATATTAATCAATATGCATAGAAAGGAGAGAAAGAGGAAATGATAAAGAAATCAGCCTAGCAATTAAAGACTATCCTCCTCTTTATAATCAACATAAAGAGTTGATGATCGTCCTTACGATTTTCTTTACAAGTTATTACTTTAAAACCCTTCCCTTTAAACCTGTTATAAAAACCCTTCAGTATTTCATTTTAGAACAAGACTGAGGAAATTAGCATGTTTGGAAGAAAATAGCATTGGTGATATTCAGCACTATGCATAAGGGCAGGCTAAGGCTGTGTGTAGTTTGTGCTGAAACATGAGATCAGAGCTCACACATGAAACACTGCTGGCTTGACCCTGAACACAGGGAAAGTGCTAAAGTGCTGACCCCAACAGGCTTGGCTTTGCACCTGAAATCTTGAAAAAGTGAAGAAACAAAAACCCTTGAACTTTTCTTTAATACTAGCACAGACTGCTCCTTTCAGAGGAGATACTTTCCCTACCTCCTTTCCAATTAGACCGCTGCTTTTAGCCCAGCAGAGAATAAATGACTTTAGACACACAATGTGGAGGGCAGACCTACAGTAAACACAGAAGCCATGAAGAATTTTTTTTTAATTTTTTTTTTTCCTCATCTACTGAAAGGCTCTGGAAGCCCCTAGAACTGCAGACTCATCCAATTGGCTTCACACCTTCTGTCTGGTTGTGAGTACATTAAACATTGCTGAAGAAAATGAACACAGCTCGGCAACAGGATGATTCCTAGATGTTGGAAGAATTCCCTTAAGGGCTGCTGGAAGCGCACGAGGCTTGGAGCATCCTGAGGATGTGGAGTGATACAGAAGTGTGCTGTTCAACCATGTTTGTACCCTTATTTTCTCCTGAGTTAAAAGAAGTGCAGAGTGCTGGGTAAGATTCCTCGATAGCAAGAAGGAACTGTGCTAGCTTCTATCAATGCCAAGTAAACAACTCCCATGTGTTTTAGAGGCCCTAGGTCCACCCTGAAAAACCCCGTAGGAAGTCCTACTCTCAAAAGAGTTTCTACTCTGTTCTGTTGACATCAAAGGCTTCTCTATTAATTTAATTTTCTCCTGCTGTTTGCAATAGTCCTTCTCTGCTCCCCATGCATTGAGTGTTTTTAATGTAAACATGCCCTGGCAATATTATGTTTAAATAAGTAAGAGACAAGTCAGGATATCTCAAGAGTATTGATATTGCATATTTAATTCAAAAGCTTGCATGTGCTTTTAAAAGTTTTTCTTCATATGTGCACGCCTTACTGGGAAGAATTGTGTTGCAGTTGGATTGCACATCATTATCTAGAGCTGACTAAATATTGATGTGTTATAGCAGTTTATTTTTAAGCTGTTTGGGATGAATCCCCAGCCAGTGTGAATTGGCCCACATTTAAGGCAACAGAGTGAAGCTGATTTATCCCAGCTGAGGCTGTGTCCTTATGCCCTGTTAAAAGCTAAAACTACAGCAAAATTAATAAGAACAGGGCAAGAGTTATGAACCCAGGCAATACTTCTAGCTATTTTTAACAGAAAAAAAAAAAAATAAAGTCATCTCATTTCAAGACTAAAGCAAAGATTCAGTAGTATTTAAAATGCATACAAATATCTCATAGCTAGTATTTAGACTAAGAGGTAGATGTCATTTTCTAGGAATAGTATAGTGTGGAATGATGCTAATGGCAGTTGCTAAATACATTTATTTGCCTGCAACACAGGACACAAAGGAGGGTGATAGCAATGGCAACCACAAGAAGGCTTACAAAATTCTTGTCTTCTTTTTCTATTCTATGTTATCTGCCTTTCGGTGCATTTCTTCTGGAAGGGCATGATGGAAAAGTGTCAAGAAGTAAAAAGATCTATAATAAGAAACTTTATGTTTACAAAAGGTTAGCTTTATCATTAAAGACATCCTCCGTACTGTAATGGAAGCATTTTGTACTTACAATTTAAGATTACCTGGCGTTACTGAGCAAGGAGTGGAAATTCCAGGTGAGGTGATTCAGCAAAATAGGGGTCAGAAGAATGCAGCTCTCTCTCTCTTTCTCTCTCTCTCTGTTGTTCATGCTAAAAATACCAGGGCATATGGCAGCATATTTCAGCATCTTAACATACTAGGCTCCCTTGAGGACAGAAAAAAAGATGAAACTTGTGCTGTTGAGCCAGAAATAAGATTACAGAACAGTGTTGCCAGACACTCAGAGCGCTGGCAGCAAAGCCATTAGAGGAGTCAGTGTCTTACTTTGCCTAAAGGTGTTTCAGTGGTATTTAATGGTGCTCCAAGACATGGAAAGCAAAGCTGGTGAGAATGAGGAGCAGCATAAGCACTTTAAAAATCAGTTGTCATTGCGAGTAGAGGAATTACACATATTGCATTAGGATATCCACTGCTTGTATATGTACCTTCCACCTTTCCCTTGTGACTGTTAGGGGTCACCCCCTGCTTGAAATAATCAAAATGCATATTATAATTACATGGTTTTCCAATATCCATACACAGCAAGTACAAGATACTTACATGTAAGTACACTGTATTTACCTATATTTTTGCATAGTTTTTAGTGTGTACTTTGTGCCACTTAATAAAAAGCATTACTCATATTTTTTGTTGTCGCTGTTTTTTTTTATTAGACAGCTTGTTCAGTTAGAGTTGGAGTAGCTGGGATTTTTGGTATGTTCATCACAGATTACCAGTTCCTAGGAGTGTAGAGATTAGACATTTGGAGGAGTCTGGGCAAGCGGTGGGGGAAGCTGCAGTGTGAACGTGAATGTTTTAAATCACCTCCTTAATTAAGAAACGCAATATCAGATTTCATAATGCTAATTTAATAAACTTACCTTTAATTCGAATGGAATTCTAAAGGTAAGAAGTCCATTTTCCTTTCGGTAACACTTTACAATAAGTGGCACTAAATTACACTAGAACTGCTATGTTACAGGGAATTACATGTAACTACACTGTAACTGTTGAGAGAGCTACTGTACATGTGCGTACATGGTAACTTCAGTGCTGTTACAATCATGAATTACATAATTACAGATGATTCTGTCCTTTCTTTTCACTGAAATAGCTATATATATATTTTATATATATATATATTATACTGCAATGAAAATACACAAGATGGTAACTTTCATGTCTCACTTAGAAAAAGTTGGTTTTCTTCACGTGTTCCTTTAGAGAGGGAGTCTCAGTGCAAGACGAACCATCCTTAAGTAGTGTGGAAACTTTCTGAAGTGTTCTAGCTTAAACTCTGAGCCTCAAGTTAAAACATCAGGTTCCTTAAACTGTCTCTTGGTTTGTCAGATGACACTAAAAGAGTGGGATGATGCACCCCTTGTCTTCTGATGCACCGCTTTCTTGTTCAAATCATGAGAATGTTCTTGAAGCATTAAAAAAAAAATAAAATCTACATCAAAAAGTTTAAAAATAATCAGCAATCGACACTGTAAACAGTACACTGGCAGAAACTAGCTACCTGGTCTGGAGAAAACTACTCTGCAAGTGAGTGAGGGAGAGGATGTCACACACATTTTAGCGAAGGTGGTTCCCATTCAGAGCCTCCATTTTACACACTCGCCGGGTACCTCACATCATAATAAAAACATTTTTTTTCCCAGAATGGGAACTTGGGCAAAGGGAATGGACAACTGGCTTTTAGCCTACTTAATGTCATTAGTGTTGAGCCATGACTCTGCTTACAAAAAAAGAGGGATGCCTCTTCACACCCAGTGTAGAAATTTGAACCCGTGAAGACCAGCCAGGCCTGCAAAGTGCTATCCAGGTAGAACGCTCTGTGTGGGGCTATATTTACCTGCTGCGCACAGCTGCAAGGGACATCACCAGGTGCAAGATAATGGAAGATCAAGTGGGTTAAAAATGAGCACATGTGAGGAGCTTTAATTGAAAGCCAATGGAAAAAAAAATCCCTATTTTAACAGTAGAATGTCTATCTGGTTTTTTTGCCAAGTTGAAATGCTGTTTCTATGCCACTGGAGAATATGATTTGAAATGGTTACCACAAGGCCAATCCTGCTTTTGAAGGTCCTACCTGACCTTGTCTGGGTAATGGTTCAAGTAACAACCCTACTATTCAAGCGAGCTGGAGTTAGGAAGAATGAAGAAAGGCGTAAACACCACGCTAGTGGGGAATTCCACTTGAGCAAATAAGGCCCTCATCCAGGGAAGCACTTAGTTTTTAAGCATATGAACAGTGCCTTATACTCCAAGGGAACTTCTCTGATGCCTGAAGCTGACTGTGTGCTTAAAAGCTTAGTTGAACTGAGCCCCAGGTCCTGAAATAAAACTCTGATACTGTACTATAGCTAATGTAACTTACTGCTGTGACAAGAACCCATATTTTTGGTATTAAACTGAATGACTTCCTTTGCCAGCCTTTTACATGTGTATGTTTTGAAAGACATGAATATCTTGTAAACCTATACTAGTTTTCAATGTGTCTAGTAGCACCTACCTGGTTCTCTCAAACTACCATATTATATTAACATATTATTGCATTTTTCCACAGATGGGTATGGAGTGAACTGTAAAAACAAGCATGCAATCACATCAATGCAGACTTATTTCTTTAAAATGTCATACTGTATATGATTTATTATGTTAACACTCAACCACATCATATTATTTATGTCTGTATATTTTGAAAAAAAGTGCTGCTTTGATTGACGTCACCCTTTTTTCTTAGAAATTAACAAGATAAATGCTTCAACAAAAACAATTAAAATACTCTAATATTGTCCTTAAAAGGTTTATATTCTTCTGATAAATAATCTGTCACAGCACCTTTATCTTCCATTTTACCATACCACATGATGTCGTACTCCAAATTCTCCCTTCCCCACACAAAAATAAAATCCCAGGAGAAAGTCCTTTACAGCAGACCATCATGCTTTTACGCTTCACAAATACATCAACCAGAGAGAAATACTTCTTTTGTCAAAGGTGCAAAACACAGGAGCAAAGCGAGCTCCAACTAGACTAACTTGCGTTCTCCAGTGTAGAATCGTTCCCAAGACCTGTTATGGCAACCTTTTCTTTTCATTGGAAGAGGAAATAAGCCAATGGGCTTACAGTGTTTTGTTGTCATATTTAAGAGCATGTGATTTTTCAGCTGTCAATTACACAAAAGAATTTCAGAAATAATCCAAACAGAGACTTTCACTGTGGAGCTAAAAGCATGGCAGGAATTCTCTATCATTCACGGTGACATAAGTTTGTACCTCACAAAATGCATAGACAGGAATTTAATATAAAGAATTAGTCCATTTACTGTATACACAAAACATATATCTTTTGTTTTAACACTTCTATTTTTTCTTTTTTTTTTTCTTTTCTTTTCTTTTTTTTTTTTTTTTTTTTAATTTTTTTTTTCTTTTGGCAAACCAACATAGAGAAGCAGCTCTGGAACTGCCAAATTAAAAATTGAGAATTTTTGCAACTCAATAGTACTTTTTAAGGATAGTAATCAAATGTGGTTGTAATTTAAAACCTGAGGCTGTGCACTGGTTGTTAGCTTAAAACTACCTTTCCATATAACATTGTGCTTCCATTGTATAACAAAGAAAAAATTAACAAGAACTAGAAAAGTTTGCTGCTGAACAGTGCTAGGACATACAGACAAAAAAATACTAACACATGTTATCTACTCAGAATACTGATTTGAGTCATATCTAAAGGGATATAATGGACATTAGAAAATGCTTACTTGTGACTGACTTAGCTACTGCCAAAAAAGTTGAATATGTATCAAATAAAGTTTAACTGAATTTATTATATGCACTATATACAGATACTAAAATGCCTTGCAATTGTGCCCCATGAACACATCAAATTTGAGTAGGCAGGTGAGTTCATGTTTAGCAAATAAATTATAAAAACATAAATTACTCAGAAAGTTCTCTAATCTTTGTAATCCCGAAAGCAAGTAAAAGGGCAGGACAAATTGTTTCAAAAGAAGCTCTATTACCTAACTTTGCAGAATCTGTATAGCTATTCAGCATGTTTTCACCACTGAAACATGGCACAGTTGTCAAGGTACCATTTAAATCGTAACAAAACAAAGCAAAACGAAACAAAAAATTCACTGGGCTGATCTTTTTTTCCACCAAATCCAAGCATACAGGAAACTATACTAAACAGGTTTCAGTTTGTGTTTCCAAGGGTCTATGTTTCAAAAACACATTGCTTTTTGAATTATAGATAGACAGGTACAAAATATTCTTTGTAAACCTCTAATCTTAGACTTAACATTTTCTGTAAGTAAATTAGGACCCTACCTAATAGTACTTGTTATGAATTTTGTTCTATGACATACTAGTAGGGACATGATAAAAGAAAACTGGAAAAGAAAGCTGCATAACACTTAAACATGTAGAAAACTTGGATTAAGATGATGATTAACATTGTTAAGGCTGTATATTCAAGCACTGTATGTTAAGAGAGCAGTGGATGTGATTTTTAGGCAATAAGAAATGTCCTGTTTTACGCATGATACTGTAATTATAGAATGGTGATGTCAACAGCTGATTGTTGGCATAAACTGGCTACTTAGAGCAGGTATGCGAGTTAATAAAGACAGCAGAAGATGGCAGAAATGAATTCTGAGAAATGATAGCCAGTTTTCTCCAGCAGTCAGCCTGATAAGTAAAACTCCGAGATTCTAGCTCTGCATCTAAATGAAATACTCTTTTTTCTCCTCTGCATTGACTTGGCTGCCTTCTGCATTGATAATGGCTGTGTCGGCATCAGGTGCATCTTCAGCTCCTTTTGCTTCATTTGTTAAATATGTTCCTGTAGGAATCAGTACAAGAGAAGAGAATAAAAAGAAGAAAGATTAGGGTTTTTTTTTTCCACACCGCATTATAGGAAGTACATTTCAAACAATGCTCCAATTTTTTAATGAATGAAAAATATTTTTACACAGTTTTTATTATACATTAAAAAGGTATGCTCAACTTTCTAATTTGCTGGAGAAATATTTACACTGATACTTATACTGATAAAGGCACATATACAAACTCTAGTATATGCACAACAAATTTAGGAAATATTTTAATAAAACTCCACTTTATCTAACGGCAGTAAAATGCAATATATTTTTCAATTATAGAATAAGTGATAAAATCTTGGTTATTTCATGAAATAGCTATCCATCAAAAACACAGCAATTATAAAACTTAGATATTCATAAACGTGCTTTTTTTTTTAATGGCCACCGATCATTTGTATTTCTGATTTTACTTGACCGTATCTATGCTTTAATTTTACAGAATTGTATCATCATAGGTTCCAAGAGTTACAAAATTGAGGCAGTTTTATTAACGGAACCAACTCACATTATACTATCACAGCTATTTTTATGCTCTGGAGATGAATAAAAAGAAATGTGTACAATAGTCAAATTTCCCTTTGTGAAAAGCATTATTTATGCTGGCATAAGACGTACACCTGTTCATTCAGGAAAGTAAAACAAAAGAGACACACTTTCACTAGCTCATTAAAAAAAATCCTGATTTTCTCCCATGTAGTCCAATCAAACTGAAAAAATGTTTTTACCAATTTATGTTTGCTAGGTATATGATTATCCTATCTAAAATAAGACTTACTGAATTAATACCAACACTCATTCTCTCTATTTTTTTTTTTTTTTTGAGGGGTGTGGATAGGGAATCAAATGACTTTTAGCAATAGGTCTACAAGCCATGCAGAGGTTGAACCTCAAGGCATGATTTTGCAACTAACTAGGTCCAAATCAAATCATAGAGAAGTCAGAAGTCAGTGTCACTCCATTTCTGTTATCTTTAGTGGCAAAAGGGACTGAAAATGAAGGGGCTAGAATTATTAAGGTAAAACCACACAATAAAGTAAAGCTAGCCCCAGGAATGGACCCCTTATTCCAGTGGGATCGTTGATAAACTGATGTGAAAACTCACCGCTGGCTTCCAGTATTATCTCTTAAATATAAACTTAAAATATTAGCATAATCCATTAAAATGAAAAAGCTTGTCCACTCAAGGCATACATATTCTGATGAATTGATATGGTAGTTAAAACTGTGAGAGCATGATGAGAATACGTAATCAAATATCAGGAGTTAAGAGCCAAAACCAAGGGCCAATCTTACCCCTTGGTCTCTCTAAATCACTGACTTATAAGATGACCTCATGCACGTACCTGACCCCATGCCCTTTGCCTTAGCCAGCCCACCCAAAAACTGGCTAAAACTCAAAGGGACTTCACTTGCAACTGGACTGAGAGCTAAGATTTTTTGTTCAATTCATTTAGCAGAGCAGGGAAGGTGAAAGGGAACGGCACTCCCAGGTGAAATCATGCCTTGCTTCCAAAAGTGACTGAACTTCCACTAAACTGTCCTACTGTGTCTGGGAAAACACAATAAGGACGCTCTCACACCTGCCAGGTTCAGCAGAAAGGAGGGGAAAGACTCCTTTATTTACATATGTCACATTTTATACAATTCCCAACTCCACAAGGGATTGGAGAGCATGTCACTTCCTTCTCAATCCCACTGGAGAAAAAGGATGCTCATCAAAGTTCTCTTATCACAAAAGGAATGAAAAACAGAAAATACCGTTAAGTAAACATTGGCTATTATTTACATGAAACTGGGTGAGAAAGAATCTGACTCCAAGGTTAAAACAGAAGGCTCTAGCAAAAACCAGGGCAATATCCTACCTTTATGTCTTGCCAGGTATCGACCAAGGAGAATTATAGAACATAGTGTTACAAAGACAACTACAGCCACTATTCCTCCTATAAGAGCGTGGTCAGGTCCAGTCTGTCCAGCCAAAGCATTTGGATCTAGAAGGAGAGACAAAAAGCAAAAGTGGTCCTACACAGACAAAAAAAATGACAGGAAAATTCACAATACCAAGTTTTATACTGATCGTCCTGAAAATAGGGCATTTCCCTCTTTAATATTCAACATGGTTATTCCCACTTTTACTCCCAGTATCTTATCAACAACACAGTGCTGCTTGTATTCCCAGATTGTTAAAACCCTGAGGACATCACAGTTATGAAAAATATTACCTTATTCTTCTT
Source organism: Platysteira castanea (assembly GCA_013397175.1). NCBI lineage: Eukaryota > Metazoa > Chordata > Aves > Passeriformes > Platysteira > Platysteira castanea. Next base: position 741,971 of record VYXC01011355.1, on the reverse strand, counting down.
TGGCAGAGGTTATTAAATGGAAAAGGTTTCTAGCTTTGCCCTCGTCATTTTACAACTGAAAACCTGGCCATAGTTATTTATAGAAGGAAAAACAAGGAAGTGAGAACTGGGGATCGGATAGCATCAGCAGAATAGTGTCTGCATAATACATAATTTATAGAATTGATTCTCAGTGGGGAACCCTTACATGTTCTCTTCCTCATTCCTATCCTCTTGCACCAGAAATAAAAAAGCAGATAAAGTGCAGCCGTGCCAAGTTCCTCTGCACATGGCTGAGTCTGCATGGATTTGGCCAGATAAAGGTATCAGGCAACCTGAAACTCATCATTCAGACTCAGGCATCAGTCTGTGAATTTACTACAAACACTCGATTAACACCCAATGTGAGCAAGCTGTAATAGATATCACAGAATCACAGAGTCAGCTAGGATGGAAAAGACCTTTGAGATCATCAAGCCCAACCAGTGAACTAACATCACCTTATCAACTAAACCACGGCACTGAGTGCCACATCCAGGCTCTCTCTTCTTAAGCACCTCCAGGGATGGCGACTCCACCACCTCCCTGGCCAGCCCACCCCAATGCCCAATCACTCATTCTATGAAGAACTTCCCAATGTCCAGCTTAAACCTCCTCCAGCACAACTTGAAATTTGGTGTTGTTAAACCTCCTGTCCCCCTGCAGAGCCCTCCTACCCTCCAACAGATCAACACTCCCCCACAACCTGGTGTCATTTGCACATTTGCCAATGGCAGAGTGAATTAGCAGGTTCCTTTTCCTGACTCTGTGCAGAGCACTGTGAATCCTGTCAGATGCAAGTGTTCTCTGCTGGTCATTTGCCTGTTCTGTTGCCCAATGTGCCACAAAAGTTGCAAAGAGAATCATAGGAAATGGGGTGAGTAATTACTTTGGGGTGAGTAATTACTTTGGGGTGAGTAATTCTTCAGAGCTTTTAACAGTGAACCAGCAACCTGTGACTGTTGACTCAACAGATAAATGCAGAAGAAGGTAAAAATTCAATTTGAGGATCATGGTATGGTTCGTGTTATAATGATAACGCCTCTGCTATGAAGCAACAGTAATTCTCTGAAGATGTCATTAGCATGTACTGTATGCTGCAATCAGTCCACTCTCACTGCTTCAAGGGCATTTCCCTTGTAGGAGCTGTTTATATTCTTCAAATAGTTTGCAAACAAACAACTTCTTTGCCTTGCAAAAGGGAAAGGCAGGAAAAATATTTACACTGAGAAAAGAGGGCAAGTCTGTGAAGATGACAAAATGCCTTCTGATAATCCTGAGGAGCTGTGATTCCCTGATACCATAATCACATTCTGCTGACCAGGATTGTTGTATGGCAGGGAGATGTATGGGTACATCTGGTATGGGGATCTCATGAGGTGTAACAAGGCCAAGTGGTGCTGCTGCAGCCAGGTTAGGGCAAATCCTGCTCTCAGTCCAGGCTGGGGGATGAACTGATCCAGAGCAGCCTGGCTGAGAAGGATCTTGGAGGTGCTGGTGGATGAGAGGCTGGACATGAGCTGGCATTGTGCTCTTGTGGCCCAGAAAGCCAAATGTGTCCTGAGCAGCAGTCAAGGGAGAGGATTCTGCCCCTCTGAGCCACTCTTTCTCAAGGGAGATGTGGAGAACTGCATCCAGTTCTGGGGTTTCCAGCACAGGAGGGACATGGATCTGTTGGAGTGAACCCACAGGAGGCCACCAAGTTGATGTGAGGGATGGAGCACCTCTCCTATGAGGAAAGGCTGGGAGAACTGGGATGGTTCAGCCTGGAGAAGAGACAGCTTTGGGGTGACCTAATTGTGGCCTTCCAGTGCCTGAACGGCGCCTGCAGGATGGAGAGGTACTGTTTACAAGGGTATGTAATGATAGGACAAGGGAAAATGGCTCCAAACTGAGAGTAGGTTTAGATTAGATTTTAGGAAGAAATTTTTCACTGTGAGGGCGGTGAGGTGCTGGAACAGGCTGCCCAGAGAAGTTGTGGCTGCCCCATCCCTGGAAGTGTTCAAGGCCAGGATGGATGGAGTTCTGAGAAACCTGGTCTAGTGGATGGTGTCCCTGCCCACGGAACTAGATCACCTCTGTGGTCCCTTCCAACTCAATCCATTCTACGATTCCAAGATCTACAAACACGTGAGTATATAAATATAATGTTACACAGATGGAATAAAAGAATCCTGCTTTCCCCTCCTTTTTCGAACTGTGAAGAATTCTGCGACTACACTTTCAGGCTTGCTGGAGCACAGAGTGGTGTGGCCACTGTTACGGGTTAACTTCTGCTCTTAACAGTCAGTCACTGGAATCATCAGGCATGACTTGGTCAATTATTGCTGGCTTTCCCAGCTCCCACACCCTTCTCATCTGGCTGCCACAAGGACCTTGGGGAATGTGGTCATAGCACTTCTGCAGACATGATGGCAAATAGTAGCTATTGGGCCTCAAAAAAGCTGGAAACACCTTATAAATCAGCTATCCTGCATCCTCTTCCACCTCCACATCCTCCTGGCATGGTGCTGCTGGTGGTGGCACCACGCTGAGTACACATAATCAGGCCAGCGGGACACTGGCTCCATTTTGGTCAGTAAAACTGACCCCAAATCCTGTGCACCAGCAGACTGACAGGGGAAAACAAGACAGCTGAGCATTCAGCCTTCTTCTGCCCTACCTTGCAGGGGCTTTGTTTTCTGCATGGATCAAGGAGGAGGTGACTGCTCGCTTGAGAAGATGGAAGGTGACAGCTTGCTGCAGGAACGTCAGCCTGCTTGAGCCATCTAGAAAATTCCTCTGTTTGTGGTCCCTGTGGCAATGCTGAGTAAAGCTCCTCCCTGCAGCAAAAGGGCAGGACCCGTTCGGACTCTGAGGTCCACCCGTGTCCCCCAGCCCTGTGTGTGACCTGAGGGAGATGCTCTGGGACAGGAGCAGCATGAGCGTGTTTTCCCACTAAAAACTGGCTCCTGCTGGTATGCGGCCAGTAGCGCTGAAGAATAAAAGGAGACATTTTAAGGGATAATATACTTCCTGATGCAGGGTATAATCCAGAGAAGGGTTAGCACAGAACTTTACCTAGAGGCATTTTTGAAAAGCTGATTGAAGTGCACAGCCTTAGCTCAATACCCAGACTTACAACGCATGTCCTCTGTGAGCTTTAATAAACATTACAGATAAAAATCCTCACAATACACTGAGATAAATGTGCCTCTGTGTTTTCATCCTCAGGTGATTTCCTACATAGAGTGACTCACTCCTCCTCTGACATACCTGATGTGACTACATGAAGTGACCTAAAGCCAGCCTAAATAAAAGGTTTCCACCTATTAGTGTGGATTAATGAGATTCTAATACTGCTACAGGCTGAAATTTTTTAACATTAAAATTAATGTAGGTATTTGTTGGACTGCAAAACTAGTAGCATATTTTTTGCTCTAATCTCAGCCTTGCTCTCAAAGCCAGATTATATTGGTTGGTATTGCTAGAGAAGTTTGTCCAGAAAAAAAACTTATAGATGACCTATTAATATTATATTACCAGTGAACAATTCCTTTGTTAAAAAGGAAAAAGAAAAAGAAGGAAAGAAAGGAAAAGATGGAAGCGAAGGAAATAAAGAATCTTGAAAGTGGCCAACGTTTTCTTGGGGAACAAGCCTTTTTTCCATCTCAAAATGAAAATCTGTACAAGATAAACAACATTCTGAAAAGGAAGCATACCTCGTGAACAGTCTCCTCATATAAAAATAATGTTAGCATTAAATATAAATATGCTCTACATTATGCATACAGAGTAATGCACTATACTTTTGCCTTTCATGAAATGACCTAAGCCCCACGAGTGAATTATAGATCTGGGGCTTTCTATCGTGGTATAAATAATTACTATTTCAAAATGTGCCCTAGGAGCATCTGAAAGATAGAAACTCGGGGATTTGGAAACTATGCTTTTTTGTATTTTAGGTATTTATACAGTGAACATGCATAATCATTCAAGTGTTCTGGGCACAAGTGTTAGCAACTGCCATTAAAGTTCCTGAAAGTGCAACATGTGAGCACTCCACAGTTTGCTTTCCAAAAAACAGGATACTATTCGGATTATTTTTAGATACACGTTATAAGCTTCATGGACTTTACCAAGTAAATCCTATCCTGCCACACACACAACTCCAGCAAATGAAATCTTAGGTATGCAATTGTGCAATAAATACTTCTAATCCAGCTCTTCCCATAAAAAATAAAATAATAAAACAAAATTAGATTACGCTGTTATTGTTTTAATATATACTGGTTTTTAATGCATGAGCACAGGCAACTACAGCAGTCATGGCCTGAAATGGTGAAATCACAATTTTGCAATCAGACTGGTTCTTCAGAAATCAGCTCCCTTTTTGGTTATTTTGTCCTTTGATGAAACTAGGAAAATCTTATAAAAACATAATGACACAAATCCTCATAATTCTCTTTTATTTGCTCTTTTTTTTCTAAATTTAGAAAGCCTCTTCAAAATACTGATTGTCAGTGCTGTGAAAATGCACTCATTTTCAACTTTGGGGATTTCCCTCTTACTGTTTGTTCACAAACAGTGAATACACTTAAATGAAATGACACACAAATTAAATAACACTCTTCAAATGACTAAGAGGAAAAAAAAAGTCTCTGTTAAGAGACAAAACACATCAGATAAACATTAGACCTAATAAATAAGTAGACATGTGCTTTATACGACCTGCTGAAAAAGTTCCAGTGTAGAATATTTTAATACAAATTCACACTTTAGTTAAGCAGACAAATTTTGGAATAGTTTTTCATGCTTTTGCATAAAGTGTATGTTAATTATTCATCTAATTTCAGTTTCTTCATGCATAAGTTTCCTTCTTATTTATGCAGAGTTGACTTGACTGAGCAGGCTGCAGGAAAGGGTCAGATAACCCTCTCCTGAGCAAAGGCAAAACAAGCATATTTGTGAATGCTGAAATGGCATATTTTGGAGAATATGTACTCAAGTAGCCCCCTGTACTGCAGAACTTTATCAACATGTATTTTTGGGTCATATGCTGAAGTTTAAAAAAAAAAATCACTCTGAGCATGAGACGACCTAAGTTTTGAGGCATCCAAAATAATAATTTGTTTTGGCCTTTCCTACTATACAAAAAATTGGAAATATCTTAATTTGCTGTGGAGCTTAAATAGCATTCAAAAAATGAAGAGTTATTAAGTATATGTATTATTCATAAATTACTGTTCCTTAAGGCTGGGAAAAGAAAGGGCTGTCCCATTTTTCACAGAAGTACTGAAACCATCAGCCTACAGTCTCTTTTACTGATTTCATGAATAATCAAATGCTGTGGCAAAGTAGAATTGCTCCAATAAGGGATCCTGGGGCATAGCTCCATGTTACAATTCATATGGCAGAAAAATCTCTTCAAATGTCTCCTGCTTCTTCCCCTATATGCAGGGACTTGTTACACCCCCCAGTACAACTCAACAATATTTCGTACTTTTGCAAAAGCTATTTTTAAAGGACCTGGCTTGAATTAGATCAATAAAGCAACATCCATTTTAGGGTGGGAAAATCCAAAAAATACAAAAAATTAAATAACTAGTTCTGTCTTACTCAAAAGGCTGTTGAATTGGTGCAGATAAGGGTGAAAATGAGTGGTGGGAGACTGTGAAGACTTCTGGAGAAAATCTAACAGGCATGCTTGAATCATGAGACATCTAAACCTGCTCTGCTTTGAAGTGTCCTAACCAGCAGAGAGCAAGCTGCAAAAAGTACAGAGACCAAGGAGTCTGAGGTTTTCTGAAGTCCATCAATGAATGTAAATTACATTAGAAATATTCCCCATTGAATTTTTTCTTCATACCAGCTTAATTTCCCAAGGAGAGAGAGCTTGTGTGATGATGCTTTTTCCCTCTGTTCAAATTACTTACGAACTGTGGATCCATCACAACAAGTTTTAAGAGACAGTAAAGAACTTCAGATTCTTGTTTTCTTATAACTAACCTGAGAGGGTGGGTTGCAGCAGGAGCTCAGAGCTTATTAGATACCAGAGAATGTGGAGGAGGAATGCCTTTATAAAAGCCCTAATAGAGACAAAAGCTTCCGTCAAAAGCTCTGCCCAAGAATCAATTTTTCATTAGAGGTTTCTCTCCATTGGAAACCCTTTGGTGTCCAGTATGGCAGAGATCCTGTTTGAAGCTTTTCACATGGTTAGGTGGCATTTATAACCTCTGAGCCCTTGCCACCTCACCTCTTTCTCCTTTCCCCAAAACCCACCCTTCGTGCTTCTCTTCCTTCTTGTCTCATAACCTGGTCAGCTCACACTGCAGTGTTTCTATAATTCAGTTTAAAAGCCACGAGGCACAATCTCATGGAAAGCAGAGAAGATTTCTTTCTGCAGCTTATGGCACAAACTTGGGTTTTAAAATGTATTCCGACTAATGTCATTTCCAAGATTTAGCTGTAGGGTTCATAAAATATTTAATTGTCTCACCAATGCAAGTTTGGAGAAAAAAAGTAAAATTTAAAACAAATCAAAACAAACAAGCTAAAAAAAACCCCAACAGCAAAATACCAAAAAAGCCAGAACCCAAAACCTCAAAACAGAACCTCAGTGATCTGGTCTTACATCAGTAGAAAAAAGACTAAAGTGGGAATTGTCTCACAATATGGACAGAAGGTTAGACTGAAGTGATAGCTAACAAGGTATTTGCCTTAGGAAAAGTGGCAGTAGTGTTGTCTGTGATAAATGCTGCTAAGTAGAATTTACCCATTTTAGTATCTTAATTTGGGCACCCCAGAGTTCAATTTCCCTTGTCTGGCCTGGAAGGCTGAAACAGGTATTTTTAATCTCTTTTTGTAATATACTACTAACCGTTAAAATACATGTAGGCCAAACTTGTGGAACTACTGTTAAGAGGGAAAAGAAACTTTCTGCACCTTCATTTAAATTGCAAAGACTAGCTGCCCAAAGGGGCTGGTTGTGAAATTCGTTGAAAATGTGTTTTGTTATTAACCGATTCCGAACTTAAAATATGTGACAAGCTTCTTTATCCTTCAGTGCCTGAAGCAAAGAAGAACAAAACAGTGTACTAATATACAGCATATATAAACTGCTATTTTAATAGTAGAACATCATCAACCATAGTGAAGACAGGCAAAAAAATACTTCTAAACCTTCAAAAGAATTGATAGCCTTTTCTTCCCGTGCTACTGCAGTAGCACATTTGGCCCATTTTGCCTCTAAGTGTTTTTTTTTCCACAGTACTGAATTTTATACACATTCCTATTAAGAAGAGCCTGCATCCCAGAAGGATAAAAACCCCACACTAACGTTTCAGCAGCTGAAACTACAGCTCCTTTTGAAGAGCTCATGTAGTTCTCATGAAGCCAAGACTTCTTTCAGCAGAGAGGAAAATGCAAATGTCTTCTGATGTGTATTTGTGAGTAGGTAGCCCTTGTCAAAGTGAATAAAAGCATTACCCATACTTATTTATTTTGTAAATGTATTTTTTTTAAAAGCTTAGAAGAGAGCTGTACACCTACAACGTTAAGATGAAAGGTTTAACAATATTTTTCTGAGTCCTTAGAGCCTTGATCCATATTTTGGGTGTGTGTCACTGACACTTTTTTTTAGGATTTCTTTTTTTTCCTTTCTTTTTTTTTTTCCCTTAATGCTGCTTTAAAAGCTCCAGTTTCCTGAAGGGAACAGTTCCTCTAATTAGAGCACATAAAAGACCTTTTTTATTGACAACATTATATTTTTGGCTGTCAATAAACTAATTAATTGCTTCAGACTTTGTCTTAGGAAAAAAAGAACTCAAATCTGCAACTTTTTGCCTTCATCTTATTTTCAGTAGAGGATAATTAAGTCAATTCTGGGTTTGAAGAAATACTTGCAGCTCATCCAGCTATAACTTCTGTCTACTGAAACAGGAGGCTGTAAGGAAAGAGACAACTGGCACAGATGACATGAGAATTTCCCTGTTAAGTTGAATGAGTCAACTGTTCCAGCATTTTAATTTTCATTTTCTTGTGAAGTTCCAGAATGCTCAGTGCCTTCACTGCAGTAAAAAAAGAAAGATTGAACTTTGGAAACATCCACCTATTAGATACATTAAAAAAAAAAAAGAAGAAAAAAGAAGAACCTATCTCTACCTAGAAAAACGAGATTCATGACTTCCTACTTTGGCAGAAAAAACACATTTCATAAGTGTCATCTTTCTTCTGATGAATTTCCATCAATTAATATAGAAAGATCCCTGCTCTTGGCTTTCTTTGTCAAAAAAGGCCAGAGACCAGATGGAGTAGGTGTGCGCACAGCTCCTTTTCCTGTCACCAGAAGTTAATTATCTACATAAATACAAAACCATTCTCTCATTAATACAGAAACTGAAGATGCCGGTTTCTTCTCCCTTTCTTAGAGTACCTTTAATCTGTGGCTTTTGGTCGCTTCCCCCAGACTGTGATTTGCTGGAGCAGACATGACCAGGGCTGTGTGTGAAGGGAGCGTGGCACCTGTGCTCCGTGGAGTTGGCTGAGCGGGGGCATCTGCTGCTGGCTGCCATCACAGCGGCTGGGGCCAGAATCAGATGGTCTCTGGCAGTCTTATCTCTCACATATCAGGAGAAAGCAACTCATTATCACCATAACAGACATTATGAATTACAGGGAGGTAGCTGAGAGAGCGATCGCTCCAAGCATTGAAGTGATTGCTCAAAGCTTCCTCCACTAACTCAGGGAAGCCCCAAGAGCTTAAGCCTACTGGAAAACAGCATAAATATTTCCACTGTGGCTTCTTTGCCACCTTGTTTCCACGCTATCTGTTACATGAACTCCCTCACTGATTGCTTCTCAGAGCTAATCAGTATCACTGCAGAGCTCAGCTAACAAATACCACCTCAAGCAAGCAGGGGAAGAAAGACACACTCTCCGTTAAGAAGTGGCATGAAACAAATGGATGGGGAGGATCAGTGGAGAGAGAGACAAAGCTGTTCTCGATGGCAGGAGCTGGGGAGGAGGAGGTTTTCTCACCAGTAAGGCAGAGCCACACACGTAAACTTAGCTGAGAACAGGTAGGGCTGGGTAAGGATCAGAGGCAGCAATAGATTCACAGTTGCACAAGGTACATTGTACTGAATATGTTCATGAGAGTTTTAAAACCAAGAAGGGCAGATTTAACTTAATTGAAGAACAGCTCTAATTAAAACTTAGTTCTGTGGTGGAAGAAAATCTATTGTTCAAGTGAATTCTTTATGCTTGTTGTACTAATTTTTTTCTTACCAAATCAGATTAGAGGAATTATAAGACTATAATGACATCAAAACTCCCCAGTAAACCAGCCACTTACAGCCAGAATCTGACACCTTATTCAGGCTGAACAGCAATTTAATGTGTCATGGGACTACTCAGTATGAGTAACTGTAAGAGAAGAGCCTGTTTGGCAGTTAATAGTATATTTTATCTGTCAACGTATCTCCAAAAGATTAGCCAGGCATGCTTGTGGTTAGGGTAGAAACTGGTCCAAAAGAGGATGTTGACTGATCCAGCTCATCTCAGAAAGAGAGATGTGAGAGACATTAGCAGAGAAAGCCTCTTGTAATGCACAGAGTAACAGAAATGAGGAGTAAATTATTGATAAGGTCAGCACCACCATTAATAGGTGAGGCATCTTCTGCAGCTGCTCTAATTAGGGCACAAAATCTTATGTAAATTCTTTGTTATAGTGGCAACATCCATTTGCGAAGTTCCTTGTCCAGGAAATAAATCTACCTTCAATTTGTTTGAATTTTTGCCTGTGATTTAATTGAATGCTATCCATTCTTTATGCCAACCGTGTACTAATGGAAACAACAATATTTTCCCCTTTTAATAATGACATGCATGATGGAATTCAATATCTTAACCAAATCCTCCTCTGGGAACATTAAGACCGTTGTTTTCAGATGCCTTTCAGTTAAATACCATCCAGCTATTAGTAAGAGATTGTTTGCTCTTAAAGCCATCGATTGGTAATGGGTTTGCTAAGAATAATGTTGATCTTTGCTTTCCTAAAGGCTTTCTGTATTCATAAAAAAATAAAGCTACACAGTCTTTGGTTCATGGGCTTTTTTTTTTTTTTTTTTTTTTTTTTTAACTTGGCAACATGCATTAATTTCCAGCAGCATGATCCCCACTGTCAGCACCACGAGCTGCAACACACCCAGATTCTACCACGGGGGTCACATCCCCACCAGTTAGCAACTGACAGATTCATTTCCTACCTTCTCCTGGGACAGCGACGAGGACTGAGGAACCAGAGGTCCACTGTAATTACTATGTATATATCAGATTAAATAAATGCGATAAAAGCCTCCATCTGGCTGTTGATCAAATGTGCAGAGGCAGGCTGATTTTCAGTGACATATTACAATATGTCTCTTGTATCAGTCCCTAATGCCAGCCTGTAAATTACTTACATTTGGGATTACTTGACTGCGGCAGACAGAAATATTACTCACTGTTAAAGTGCTGCCTACTGGGAGCATGGGAGACGCGGTCTAATCTTAAAGTTGTTAAGCAAAGCATTAAGAAATAATGGGGCCATGTTTATTTTACTAAATGCTGATTGTGCTCACACTGTTTGAAGATGGCAGACCCAATTCAATAGCAGCCTGAGCTTGTTCTAGATGCTGGAAAGCTGCTGAAAGTCTAACACTGGGGAAATAAGTATCAGCAGCGTTCTTGAGGAGAACTTTAAAACCAGAAAAGTCCTGCGAAATATGTCAATAGTTTCAAGTCATACACTTTCTGTAAAAAAAAAAAAAAAATTAAGCAGTTCAGGGCCTCCTGTTAAAAAAAAAATCCCAACCAAACACCTCAAAAAAAAATTACAAATTCTAAGAAAAAAAAATAGAAAATTATGCTGCCATTTCACCATTTACTTTGCAGCTTTCCTCACAGTGGTGGCTGTAACATGTGGACAGTCAAAATTTAGTACATTGCTGAAGGTCTTTTTAAAAATCAGGATAAGACAAAAATGCTTGGAAAAAATATCCAGATATTCACAGAACAAATAATTGTGGTTTGAAGGGCTTTACTTATGATTTACAGCTTATTGAGCTCTCAGATTAACAACAAAATTATATCAAAATTGAGAAAAAAAAAGGCAAATATCATCTCCTTCTCAAACAATGGATATTTCTGGTCTACCCTATTACACTGTTGTGGTTCTTATAGCACATTCATTCTGTCCAAAAAGTGTACCAGGACACTCTGTGTAAATGAAAGTGCTGCCCGTCAAAAAGAGTTTTGGCCTTGTAAATTCTTGCTCTAAAGGTGAGCAGAAAGCCCATGCTGCTCTACAGCTCTTGAAAGGACAGCATTTATACTGCAGTGGTTAAAATTTGTTTCCACCTAGACAAGGGTCTGGAAAAAAGTTCTTGGAACCATTATGAGCCTAAGAAAAATCTAGAAATATTCTGCTCATCCATCTCCTATGTGATCACTCCAACAAGTAATTTTCCATTCTTTCCCTACTCAGTTCTTATTCTGTTTTAACTGCATGAGATTTGCCATATAAACCCTTCACCCTAAATTGTCTCATTAGCCTGCATCACTTAACATCCACTCTTACTTAACTGAAGTGGTTCATTAAATGACATTTCCTTTTACAAGACCTCTAAAAACTTAGTCCTCTCTTTAGGAAGTCAAGAAGACAAATTGTGAAAGTAGGAAACAATGTTCTAAACAAATCTGGAATTAACACAACTTCCAAATGCCAGTGCTGAGCAACTTTTCTTTGGTTCTTTCCTTCTTCCCTTCCTTCCTAATAAGTCTGTTGCCTTTACATCATAGCCATGTAAGGGACATGATGTTTTTCTCTGAAGTATTCTGAATGCTGAAACTGATTAAAAATAAAGATGCCCTTCAAAAACATGATTTTGATCATTATGACACCCTCTTTGATGCAAAAGCTTTTGTTAGTCAGTGAAATTTTGGATATGACTACCTAACCAACTTCTCCAACAGTATCGTTCCCGACATACAAGTAGTGAACACTACATTCAGCTGAAAACCAGAGATTGTTTCTGAGAGCTGTGAAGCCAAGTGTGGGTATTTCAAGGGTATTACAGCCCTTAATTCAGTAAAACATGTAAGCATGCAAGAAATTGACTTAAGACACGATTTAAGTGCTTCTGTTGATTTGGAACTGGGCTGTTAGACCCGAGCTCCAGTTTACAAGACTCTGGCAAGTTAAAGAAGCAGCTAGGAATCCTTTAGCTGTGCGAAGAAGAGTTTTTAGCCTTCCTTGCCTTCTGGAAAGCTTTAGCAGGCTGCTCCTCCTCCCGTGGAGGTGAGATTCATGAATTCAGAGCCCGCTGTGACAGCTTCTCTCCGACACCAGCATGTCTGGGTCCGGCGCCAGCGGCAGCAGCGAGCCCGCGGCGCTGGGCAGAGCATAATCACAGAGTGCCCCTCGCTGGGAGCAGCCTCTCATCAAAGCCCTGCTCCTGTCACCTGGGCCAAGGAGGCAGCATGGGGCCTGTTCCTTCAATATCCATTTCGATACCGAAGGTGGAAAGGGGTTTTTTGCACCTCACGGCCGAGCAAAATCATAAAACCGCGCGCTTGCTGTGCTTAGTCTGCTCACAGCCACGCGTAAGGCCCAGAGGTTGGTGAGGTGCTCCTCCAGGACATCATGCTGGTGGCACCCTTTGAGAGCCAGGTTTTTCCAGGGAATAAGCATGGAAAATCAGATTTAAATCTCTGCCATTCAAGAAATGCCTTGATGTGCGCTTTGGCAAAGTGTTCTCTTCATCTGAGCCCCAGTTCCTCTGACATAAAGTGAGGCTCAGGAGCAATGTGTTACCTTGACGTGTAGAAGGAATTATAAAAGAATGATTTTAGATATCACACTAGTACTGGTAAGGCAGGCACTTTGCCTGCCTTTACACACAATATTCCATATAATAGTATTTTAAAACATTTGAAATGGACTTCCGTAGGTTTAATTTTTACTAAGCTTTTTGTTGAATATATATATATTTTCTGTATAAAAGGAAACTGGGTATTTATTAGTATGAATTTGCATAATGAAGAAATTAAAAGCTGGATGCTTTAATTTCTGAGAGATGAGACTGAACAAGACAGCCTTACACAGTTACATTACTGGAAGTAATTCACACCAGGTAATTGATGAAGATAAAAATAAACAGAAATATGGGAATAAGCCAGAAATAGGATGAAGCTACTTCCAGATTAAGGAAACAAACAGAGAAGCATAAGGGATGCCGTTAAACGTTGTTAACCAGGTCAACATGAGCCCTTGGGTTCATAAATAACCTTGAATTTACTAGCAAAAGATGTTCCATTTCAATAATAGAATCACTGAAGATGTATATCAGCTGATACAAGAAGGTACTGTAGAATCAGTGTTTAAAAAATGAACAGCTATACTCTCCTGGTTTCAGTTTTCTTTTTCATCCCAGTAATGACTACTTTCCCACAAGTGCTAATAATTTATGCATGACAATTAAACTTAGAAAATTATGATTAAAAATTCTTTATATTTAGTTACCTGAAGTACCTAAAATCTCAGGGGAGCAATTAAATATTAAATACTTTATTTGTATGCTAATCAAACGTGACAACACAGTTTGGAACTTTAAAATTACATGAAGCAATCAAACCTGCATCTAATGGTCAAGGTTTCAGGGAACAGTAAAATAATCTTACTATTTTTGTAACCACTGAGCAACTAAAGCAATCACAACAGTCACAAAAAAAGAGCCATAAAATATTAATGTTTTAAAATAAAGTGTATTATTTTAAAATAAAAATAAATACAGGTAGAGAGACTTGTCTTAATAACTTAAGTAGCTATTCCAGCATGAACAAATAAGGTATTTATAGGGACCTTTGTGCCTTTCATTGTTGCCATGTGGTTAAATCTTCATGGTACTATAAACCACTGCTGTTCCAAAAGCCACCACGGCTCTGCAGGTATAAGCCATAATACAATATATTTCACTTAATGTACGAGGAGATGCTGGGAGAATTACATTATTTTATGCTTAAGTAGAGAGAGTTGAAGGAGGAAACACTCCTGCTATCTTCTACTGCAGGGGCAGGAGAAGAGATGATGGAACCACGCTTTTGTTAGAGGTGTGCAAAGAAGACACAAGCTGGAACATCAAAAGTTCAAACCAGCTGTTAAGAAATTCTTGTTCACCACAAGGATGGTCAAACACTGGAACAAGTTACGCAGAAATGCTGTGAGTTTTCCATGCATGGACATATGAAAAAATTCACCTGAATGAGGCCCTGAGCAACCTGATGCATCAAGGCCCTGCTCTAAGCTGGGCTTGGACTGGCTGATCTGCAGAGGTCTGTTAAAACTTTTATCATTCTACAGTTCTAGGAGATGGGTCATAAGCCACCAAAATGAAGAATACATGGAAAAAACAAATTGCAGTTTTCTGCATCTTAAAATGAACAATTAATAATAAACCAGCATCCAGGAGGATGCCAAGATCCTGCTATTGCTTTAGATGTACTGTTCTTTCTGGGTTGTCTTGCATTGCTGCCATCACTGTCATATCCACACTCCCAAAAATTCAAAAGGCTCCACAAGTACTTTTCTCCTACCTTCAAGTAATGGACACACATGAATCAGGCAGCAGGAGTTCACAGAAAACCTTAGAAATTACACCACAGAAAGCAGCAGTATGTTGGTAGAGGAAAACTCTATGTGATATGAAGGTCCTTGTCTTCCTGTAACATTTTTTTCTCAAAATAAGCTGTTTTTAATCTCAAAAACAGGGTCTCAGAATTCTGGGAAAAAAAGAGAAGTATATCCTACACTAGATTATTTCAGGCAATGTTTTACAAAGCATTATACATAATGAGAATGTCAAAGATCAGCAAATTGTTCCAATGGACTTTCCATCAAATTATGTTTACAATTACTGATAGGTCAGATATGCAAAGGAATGAGCTGACATTTCAGCATTCTGTGGCAATTGCAGTATTTTCAGTCAGGATTTCAGTTTTATGGCCAGTTTGACAAAACTAGTGTAATTCTGTTTCCCTCAGGTGTAGCTAGGTTTATTTATAGCAAGGTCAGCTCATTTGAAATATCTTGTATCTCTTTACTCAGCAGAGAAATTGTCATGCAAGTAAAACTCTGGATGGTGGTGTTTCTCTGTAATAGCAGGGAGTGAGAACCAGCAACCACAGAAATTGCCTCTCTGCCTGTCAGAGTTGGTATTCAATGCACAAAACATTTTGTAGATAAAAACATACTGAAGCTTATCTCCATGTAATAACAGTGAGCACGTGTTTTTCAAAGTACACTGCAGACCCCAAACGCAGCGGGGGCTCCGATGGAACTACCACATGGAAGCCCTCATCTAACAATCTGACAACTAAATACACGGTCCAGATCTTCTCTCCAAACCTGAGGAGATAAAAATCCTGCTGCAAAAGTTCTGGCCTGAAATTTCTCTCCACCCCTGGGTTTCCTGTGGGAAAACATTCTGGAGTGCATCAGCCATATCTCTTTTCCTCCCACGTCCCCATATCCCTTCCTCTCTGGTGACATGACTTGAAGGAGAAGAACATTTATTGGAACATCTGTTAATGACACAGCATCCCAACTCTATCTAGGAGTGTGCTTACACACAGTTTTCTTCTGTCTCCTGCCTTCCACAGCTCTCTCACCATCCTTTTCCTCTGCTACTTTTCCATGAAAGATGCTCATACAGCTTCAGCAAAGCTGTCAGTTAAAATGACTTCACCAGTGCCACAAGCATCTGCACAAATCCTGTTGTTGCCTGGCTATTTTGTTTTTGTTACTTCCTGCTATTGCTTTGGAAGTGAAGAACTTTTCCTTGTCCCACCAGTGAGCTCCACGAGATTTCTGGCTTTTTTTTTTTCCTATTCAATGTGAATGTGTACTCAAGATGAGAACCAAATGAACATTTAAGCATCTTTAGCACATCTTAAGGCAAATTTGAGCAGCAAAGTCATGAAGAGTGTTCACAGACGACTGGCTTAAGCCATTTAAAGGACAGCAAGACAAATGCATCCCTGAAAACACATCCTTGGATAAATAATATGCTGTATTGCACATGCCTGGAGGCAGCATGCCTTTTTTTACATCTGTGGACCTGTCTGCCCCTAAAAGTTGTTTTAAATTCACAAAGTAGGTGTCTCTAGCCCTAAGTTGCCTGAGGGTCCAAGCGATTTGTTTTACCACAAGAGTGCTAAACACACACTTGAAAACACTGAATTCAAACTAAAATGTACTAACCACAGATATTTTATTCAAGATGCTACATGAAGGGGAACAGAATTGTTCTGTTTCACTAGGGATGTAGAAGTTAACAAAGAATATTAAAATAAATACAATTCTGGCATGCATGAAAGATGGTGAAACCTCCTAAAAGTAGTAAGGGAAGCACCACAACAAAATTACCTGCCAAGGCCATGGCCACACTTTGAGACAGAAAGGAAGTGAAGTCCCCAGAACTGGACAGTGATGTTATCTGAGAAGTAGAGCTTTGTGACTTTAATTTAAGAAAACACCACTTTTGAGTGTAACTGTCTTGGAACAGAGGAGTTACTGTACCCAAAGGCCACTTTGAAACGCCTCATTCAGCACTGACCTCCCCTTCTCTAGCTGACTGCCTAGCATCAGGCACTGAATATCAGACTCCTTGGCTTTGTCCTCTTTTGAGTGGTTGCACCTAGAAAGGCAAATTCCTCCTGGGAAAATGACTCAGAAGATGGAGGCGGGGACACATCTCTTATCTCATCTCCTTTCGTGCATGAGCAAGCGCGCACTGACCAGCAATGGTGTGATTTAGTCCTGGCCACGATCAAAATGTTCCCGAACTCTTTACAAGACACAAACTACAGTCAGCAGGGTGGTTCCCTAACAACCCTTCATCTGTGAATGAAGTGGAACACTGTATTTGAAGATATCATACATGATAAACATCACATCATTAATATGTTCCCTTCCTTTCTGTAACAATTAGCTTGATGCCTCACTGTACGTTCAGGAGAATGCAGACATTCAGTTAAAATCCTCCCTCTCTCTCCATCTTACCTCTCTTCAGAGGTGTGCACTTCTGTCACAGCTGTTGATTTTAAAAACATGATGTTTCAAGCACATGTACATTTAGTTGATAGGGGATAGCACTCATTTGCATTCACTGCTATTTGGTTTAAACAATTCCCTTTTAGCATTTTATGACAGGAACTTACAGTTAGTTGACTAATTTTCTATACTATTAACATCTTAACATTTTTATGAGAACATAAAAACATCACACATTCCTATGCGAAACCTTGGAAAGTTTTCTTCTAAGCACTGCTCTATTCACAGAATTTATTTTCCAGTTATTAACAGAAAATCTGTAGAAGCCAAGATTCACAGTTAAATGTAAATCACATTGTCTAGTGTTGCTTAAATTTGTTCTTTGAAACATCTGCTTTTCAAGCTGTATTTACCTGTCTGCTGATAGTCAGGCAAATTACTGCAAGATTTTTTTGCCTGAAGAGATGTCTGTCATTTCACAGAACAGATGCAACGAAAAGGAGTTCACTTCCCTTTTTCTGAAATATGCTGGGAAAAAAAACAACCCAAGAAACCTTGCCCAAACAAAACAAATACTTTGGTTTTTCCTTCACATCCAAAAAGAACTACACCAGCCAACCCTTTAAACAAATACTATCATGACTGAGTCCCTCATCAGAGGCTTAGCACTGAACAGTTTAACATTGTGAATACTTCATGCTTGCTTTATTTCAGTATCTAAGGATGCCGTCTTGTCCCACCTGACTCAATATACATTTCAAGCTTTTAAATATTTAAAACAACTTAAAACTACCACTAAGAGCTGTTGGCTGACAGAGATGGTTTTAAGCCAATCCAAACTACTTCTGGGACCTTCTTAGTGTGAAGTGCTCAGAGATGTGTTTCTTTGTAAGGAGAACACAAACCCCATTCTGCAAAGCACTTGAACAGGTATTTTTCTCATCCACATTTACATCATGGCCTGGCGTGTATATAAACATAGTGTCACTGAGAAGGCTTCTTGAACCAGATTTGTAATTTTTAATTACATGTCCTGTTATCTCAGAGCAGAGAACAAACTCATGAAGGATGTGGGAAAGAACCACCTTGTGCTGGCAAACCCCCAGGTTAAGCAGTAGAACTTCAGGAAAGATCATATTGATCATTTCAAATCACATATTTTGGCATAGCACCTTTTTATGGATGAGTGATTTTTTTTTAGAGACAAGCTTTATAGACACCTATTGCAGAATCTTCGTTGAAAATGCTGACACATAAAAGAAAAATTAAGAAAAAAAAATTTTTAGTCCATAGACTCACACACAGAAACAAATACTGAGGGAGGTGACAGATAAAATCCCTCCTTTTAATTCCCAGTTCTCAGAACCTGACTTTAAATTATTCCATCTCTTCATGTGCCAACAGGATGGATAGAGTTACTGGAGGATGAAAAGAACTCCAGAACAGCATCCTTTAAAGGTGCAACAGTGTGTAGGGGATCCATGACACAACAAAAGGACACGTTCAGTGGGTTGCCTAAAGAGAAAAAGATGTTGTGAAGCACTCCAATACAACACTTTGAAATGTCTCCTATGTGCCTTCTGAGGAAACACAAAGAAATGGTGGCTGTGATTGCTTTTTGTAACTGACAACAGCATTTGATATCAGATCTGGCTTTTTGAGGCAGGACCTGTGTGAAACAAGCAGCCGTGGATCAAAACCAAAATATTCTTCCAAACAGCTACAAGAAAGGCCCAAGACATAAAAGGACTGATAATTATAACAGTACAAACATAATGAGCTCTGAGTGTAATTGATGGTGAGTTGAACTGTTCTTTCAAATAAAAAAAAAGAAAATTCAAACCACTTTCAACATCTTTAGGGAGAGTTATTCTACTGCTAACATTTTAATAGTGTTTTTACACCTACATTGTACAGGAACCTTTTATTCCCAGAACACCCTGAAAGCTTAAACATAGATTTCAATATGTTACACCTTGTGAAACATTTTAAACAAACTTGAAAATCAATTACAACAAAAGAAATGTTACACTGGTTTTGGAAATTTTGGAAAAAGCAAAGTAATGTTCTCTTTCCAGCATATTGTGCTTATTAACATTTTTGATACAAGAACATAAACAGAAATATTTTAAGAGATTTTAAAGAAACAGAAGAGACTGGAAAGACTGTGAAAGGGAGAAAAGAATGTGCCCTATGAATGCAACCTCTTTCTGTCCATTTTTCTCATGTCATTCACTTTAGTTCATAAATATTGCTGAATCACAGCGATGCAGCCATGACTTTTGGTGCTTCCTATGTGACAGAAAAGGCTAAAATTCAGCAGAAGGACTTTGTACCTTTATGGGTAAAACCAACCAGGACCAAGAAGAAGTACTGGATACATTTGTTCTCCCTGTTTGGCAGGGTTGGGGAAAGGAAAGGCAGATTTTCAGAGGTTCCTTAGAATAATCAATTAAAATGGAGGTGCCCTTCTCTTACTTATTGCTGTTATTAGTAGCAGGAGTACCAGTTTTATTTTACAAATACAGCTCTTTTTACCATTTGGGAATATTAGAATTAGTGTTATAAACTGGCCTTGTGCTTGCTTCCTCCAAATGCTGTCCCTTTGCCCACCATTTAAAGTAAATTATGAGGGGTTCTTTCAATAGTGATAGGAAATAAAATATGTATCTTTCCCTGGATTTAACTACTGCCTCTTTCTATCCTTAATGCATTTAAGGACAGAAGCATACCAACAAAGAAATAAAATACAAGGAAGCACAGAGGCTCTGCTTCACATTTTCTGTGTGTGTCCAAGTATTTAATGTTATCAACCAGGGGGTGCAGAAACATGGAATCACATCCTCTCTGAGAAGAGTGAGGATGGAAATATGGTCAAACTTAGCCACTATTAAGTCAGCAAGAAACTTTGAACCAGCAAAATCAAATTTCAAGGCAGAATATCAGTCAATTCTCTGGTCATTGTTGCATGATTAGCCAAAACCAGGTGGGGAAAAAATACATATTTTAGGATGCTTTCCCTTTTTTTCTTCTATTCTTTCCCCAGTTAGTTGGTTGCTTTGCTGTTGCTAAATTCCTTTTGTTTTCAAAGAATCTCATTTTCTGTCCACTGGAGCAAAACTGAAGAAAAGAAGTGAGAAAATGATGGGGCAACTAGGCAGGTAAAATCCTTGTAAATCCTACTCCAAACTGCTTAATATTCTCAATCCCTACTTCAGGGAGATAAAAAACCCTGTTGGCATAGTCTGAGTTACACTGATGTCTGAGTAGGAAGAGTTTACTGCAGATTTGGAAGCTTTGCTTCTAAAAAAAAAGAAAGAAAAAGCAAGAAATTAAGATTCTTCTCTTATGCTGGGGTTTTCTACAACACAAGCCTGAGTGATAAACAGAAATATAAACAAACAGAAATTAGAAGCATTAGAAGTGGTCACAAACTGCTGAAGGTCTCCATTTAATTAGCATTCAAACTGATAGTGAACCATCTAGCTCATTTTGATTCATTATGAAACACTACTGCAGAAACAGAAAAATAACATAATTCCTAATGATTAGGACTGCCATTATGTATATTTGTATAGGCATCAGACTCTTTTCAAGTTTCTGGGACCAAGCCAGGATTCCAATTTTTGCCTGAAGCAGGCAAGAGACTGTGCTGAAATGAAACTTTAACATCCCTACTGCAAACAAAAGCATGCCTTGAGAGTGTGTGCTCAGTTCATTTGCCAAATACCCACGCAGGGCCAGAGCCTTCTCTGCATCGCCCAGTGGAGGAGAAGTGCTGATAAATGTTTGCTAAATATCCTTTAACGTACCTCAAGCATCCTGTGTATCAGTACAGCTGTAGCACTGCACAAAGCTGAGGTATCACTCTTGTTTTTCCTTTAGCACAAGAAAATACAACTGGGACAAATTTAATGGATGGGCCCGTTGTCATTGATGGGCCCATCGAGAATAAACTCAATACCTTCTTCAGCCACTCACCCTAAGTCCCCCAAACTACCCAATCCTGAATATTCCCCTCACATATTCAGTGCAACGTGCACAATATTTTACACCTGGAATTACTAGGTTAGACTCACAGGGCTCAAGCACTCTGTTATTCAGCAGCCTCCACGGACATGCAGAAGCTAAGAGCCTGTTCAGGGTATGTAAAACCAAATAACTTGGATGAAAATGATCCATAGATCATTAACTTCCAACCACTGACACCTCTCTAGTCATTCTTCTCTCACTCACCCATAAATGGGTGAGTATTGACAAAGAAGAGTAAAATCCAGACATTTCAAATTTTCAGGGCTAAAAATCAGTGTTTCTGGTTCATGACCGGCTCTGAACCACCTGTATTTTCTCCTGCCCATACAGCAGAGGGACTGACTAGGATGTGTATCCTCTTGGCAGCTAGAGCTCCACACCAGGCATTTCAGCAAAAGCAGAATCAGAAATGACATTCTACTAAGAGGAAAGAACCACAGCAGCATCACTGCTGGTCTCCAGCAGAGGTACCTGGAGAGCAGCGTGGCTCTCCTTGCTCTGTCTAGAGAACCAGAGCAGAGCTTCATCTGTGCTCCATTACCCTCCTGAACACAAACATCAGCTTGAATTTTATGTGTATCACCAGAGGAAAAAAGACCAATGAAAAGTCTCTGATGACACAGCATATTTTCCCAAAGGAAAAACAAAACCAAAATCAAAATCAAAACCCAACAAAAACCCACAGTATTGTTTCCTTTAATCCACTGTAGATAATTCCTATTTTTAGGGCTCCCTTCATGGATTTTGTAACTTCTGAATATTGAAAAATGCGGGAGTTTTTGGTAGGAAAAACAATGCATATGTATAAATTATGCACAAAGTACTTCACAATCATATAAATTTTCCTTCATTGGTATTAGGCTTAAATTTAGATTTGTCTAATAATCACCAATTTAATCTGATTCCATAAAAAACTGCACCCGAAGCTTTACCTGTGTTTGCTGTGGCAAATGAACTGTGACTCACACAGCAGCATGTTTACATGGTTTGTACATCAGGAAGATTTCAGCAGTAAATTATACTGCTAGAAGATTTAGGTTAACTACGTTGGATTAAGGTAGATGGTTGCTGCAGTTGTGATTTAATCATCTCGCAAGTTTTATTTTTATCTCCAGTATTTTTATCTTTATTTTTATTCCGTGGCTATAAAACATGAATTTGTATTACCCCTCTCTCTGCTTTATGTTCCTTATTCCTGCCATTATTGTAACAGATGCTCCTTGGGTTTCCCCTATGACTTTTGTTAATTGTGGAACCATTACTGCTATTACAACCTTGAGCCACCCAGGCAGTATTTCTTTACACACACCAGCAGTGCAATTGCCAAATTGTTTGATAGTCATTTTACCACTGAACTCACACAGTAGCTGGCCATAGAGAGAAATTACTTTTTCCCTTATCGCAATAAGACTCACATCTCATGAGCATTCCCATCAGATAGTATCTTTTTTTTTTTTTTTTTCCTGATAAAGTGAATTATATTGTGGGATGAGTAAATGCTTTTTTCATCTGTAATTTTTATTTGCACTATTTGGAAGGAGGAAAATTCATTACTTGGTTTTATGATTTTATAATGTCTTCGAAACTGTGTGACTTGGCAATAAAGAGTCCAAATTAGTAATTCATTTTGTTAAGATGTGTTACATCACTATTATTTATGGCAATAATGGGGAGATTAAGCTGCACTCTCAAGCATCTCTGTCTCCTTCACAACCATTAAGACTTTTATTTAGCTTACAAATACAACCTTAAATTTAGGGGGAAAACTTGCAAATTCTGTAACAGAAAAAGAAAACATACTTTATTCAAAAACATCCTTTAGGAAAGCACAAAAGACTTTTATGACTACATGCACAATCAGTTGCCTGTGTACTTTTATTATGTTTTCAGGGGTAAGGCCTAATCAAAATGCACCATGGCACCTTTGAGAAATTATTTTCGGTGACAAAAAGTTCCAGCATTTGCTATTTTTCAATCCTAGCCATGTCCTAGCCTTTACATTTTACACAGGCAGATAAATATAACTTTGCAAAAATAATCTTTCAAAGTATTAGAGACTACTTAAACAACCTAGCTTTACTAGTTTACAACAAGACAGACTCCAAATGAGACCGCAACGTCTTTTTTTCTTTTTATCAGCCAATTAGGAGAGAAATGGTTTTAGTTTAGAGTTCCAAACAACGTACCGAGATCACATTTTCCAGGTAGTGCTAGAGGCACACTGGGCAGGATGACAAAAATGGTCTCATGTTGCATCAAGATGTTTCTCTATCATCTCTCTCTTTCTTTGTCCCTCCCTGCTAAACCCCACTTTGCCAAAAGTGGTAGAAGCCTCTTTTAAAAATATCCTAAGTCAGTACAAATTTCTGAAGGGTAAATTCACGAGGAAAAGGGGGACACAGTGGTGTCTGAAAATGCTGATGATTTGTGTAATGATCACTGACTTGGTCTGATTTTTTAAGATCTGTATCAAACGATTTTTACTGTGATATGTGAACTCTGCTATGGACAGCAGCATGTTTACATTGTCTGTACACCAAAGATGCTTTACTAATAAATTATACTGTTACAAGATTTATTTTAACTAGATTGGATGAATGTAGAGGCATATTATGGTTGTGATTTAGTCACCTTGCATTTTTTAGTATTGTTATCTGTGGTTATTAAATTAATATGTTTAAATTTATTTTTCAGAACGTTGCAACAAAAAATAGCCTTATAGTCTACAGTTAGTCAACATTTAGACAGGCCCATTTTGATGAATTTTACTGTTTCTATTATTAATTAAAGCTATGATTTTAGGTTATGTTTTTCTTCATTTAAATGATGACAAATAGTACATTTGCATTTTTTTTTTCCTGTGCAGAAAAATCTGAGAACGTAGGAATGTCTGTACTAGATGGGAAAACACCACCATCCAGTCCAATTTAATTTACAACCGAATGAAAAATGGAATACATAAAGTTTCCCTTGCTCACTCACCCATTTTTTGACTCCAGAGTCTAGAAACTTTCTGCATTGGTGACTGTATTCACATCATTCACTTTTTTTCATGTCATTTCTAATTTAATTTAACTGCTGCCACCTCTCTCTCCAGCTATCTCTTTTCCAAGGTGAAGAGTGCTAGTGTGTTTAATCTCTCTTAGCACAGACACCATTTTCAAAGATCAGCCATCCTTCTCCCTTCCCCCAACAGCCCCCTCTCATTTCTATCACTTTTTTTTTGCTGCTGGATAACCAGAACTCCTCTCAGCATTTCCAAAGCAGAGGTGCAGTAATTCCAAAGCATGGAAGGCACGCCCTGAGGTGCACAACTTAAGGTGCACCCCAGATTTCTGAAGTGACAAGGCGATGATTTCTGTTTGGGTTTCTGACCCTCTCCTTGGTTGGAAATCCTTGTTCCTCTCCAGCAAAAGGCAAGAGTGCTGTGGGGGCAGGTGACAGTGTCAGTGACACCGTAGGACCCTATCACTTGTTTCCCAGTAGCGAAATAATTAATAACACTTCAGGAATCAAATGGAAGATTTTTGTGCTCTTCACAGTCCTGAAATATCTCAAGTTATTTTACAAGTGGCTTGTGAAAATAGCTCCACTGGGCAGGAGGGATAAGGGGGAATTATCCCCTTTAGTTCGTGAAGGAAAAATAAGCATAGTCTCTGGTAGACTTGTATAAATACTTTGACACTGAAAATCATAAACCTTTCTTAATTTAATTATAAAAGTGATTTCAAAATGTTACAAGAACTGCAAGGTGACAGTGCCCTTCTGCTAAATATTCTCACTACATAAAAAACCCTGTGAAATAGAAATGGGGAATGTTCAGCAGATGAGTAAATAGTTTTAATTTGTTTGAAATTTCTGTCTTAAAAATATAGTTGTACTACTGCTCTCTAGCAGCAGTAATATTTAGCATTATCTGCTATGGTACTGCAGATGTTCAGATATATATTTGGAAAATGAGTAAAAATTTGAAGTCCCATTACTTTTTCTTTCTTTGAAGCAGGTTCTGCGGACACTTCAGACAGAAATTGGGTCTTATCTTAATATTCACACCTTATCAAAGTTGTGAAGTGCTACATAAAATGAGCAAATAGAGTAAATGCTTGATAAGTGCATAACAATATAAATGCTTTAAGCTTATCATGAAAATTATTTATCTATAATAACACAGACTGGGTGCCAAGAAAAAAGAACAAACCAAACCCCCTCATTTTAGTTCTACTTGTCTCAGTATGCAATGAGTAAGCGGAAAAAAAAAATCAAATTAATGGAATATTTGGGCATGATTACAGCACTGTGCCTTCTATACAACCTTCCAAATAAACTTTCTTAAGTAAAGTTCAAAGAATCGGGTTTATCCCTAATGTCAAACAGGGTCCTAATCTCCCACAGACACACATGCATTGGAATTAAAAACCAGATGTAGCTTCCCTGATTTCCACGGGATTGCTCACACAGCACAGAGTGGGTGGGTTTGCAGGATCAGGGTGGTATCTGCAGCCTGATCACTGTCCCTTGTCCAGAAGACAAGAAACCAGGTCATGAAAAACAAGAAAAGTGTTAATGGTAAGAATATACTGCGTGGTTATGTAGCCACAAACTAATTCAATTAACATGCAACCATAATGTCTGTTTAATGCCACGTAAAACTGACAAAAAGTGCTTAATTTTTAGCACAGGCCTGACAAAATGATAACTTTTGTAAAGTTCAGGCTCAATAACACTCTGCTGGATTGCAGGTCCCATTCCTTGCCATGCTCTGGCCCAGTCGTGTATGTGAGTGGTGCTGCCAGTGCAGAACATTGCTGCTGAGACATCATTTTCCTTTTGATTGCTGAAAGAAAAGCTGTGGAATGCAGTCAGGATTAGTTCACACTCCTGCAATGGTGAGTGGTCACCATGTGTTTTGTGGGACTTACCCCCTTACAGTCTTAAAACCCCACTTTTTTCAGTAGGACATACTTTTATTTCCATAGTTTTATCTGTATTTCTCTTTCACTAAGTTGCAGTGCAAAGACAGTAATTAATGCTAAAGAAATATCAGCAGATAAAACTGAGATCTTGAAATATAGCATGTTGGTGAAAAGAATAAATTTATTGACATAAGTCAATTCATTACAAATTCAGCAAAGAACAGGTGCTATTTTGGTAGAAAAAGGGTCCACTCCATTTGGAAAATTCCATTTACTACATTTGCTAATAAATAACTTATCCACAGTCATTTTTGACCTAGATCTGATGTCTGAAGTTAAGTTTTAGTTGATGTTCAGGACTAATGAAGCTGATTCTTGGAACTCTCAACTGACCAAGACTCAGATTATTTGACTGCCATTTTCCTTTTTCCCCTTTCCAGAAGCCACCCTTTTAACATACCGTTAATATTGCAATATGGCTAAAATAACTGCCCTTTTCCAACACTGGTCTTTTGAACACGGTACAAAGGACCCTCTTCTAACCCTTACAAAGAGAATTAAAATAGCTTTTTCAAGCATTAAAGAGCCATATATTGAAGGGATCCAGCAACAGATGGGGAAACTTATGACTGCAACTCTTCTAAATGTTTGAGTGCCTTTTAAAAAATTATATTATTCCATAACTAGAATTCTTTGATTATAATTTATTTGGCAGGGAAGATGACCTAAATTTTCACATGTGATATTAGCTGTAAAGCTTAGATCTTTTCAGGAACCTCTCTCAACTGGAGGTTTGCAAGTTCCAGTGCAACATCAGGTGTCTGCTGTGGCTGCCATGATTTATAAATGCTGGGGATGAATAGAATACAATGGAACAGGATAGAACAGAACAGAAAAACCACGGTGAAAGAGACCCACAGGGATCATCCAGCTCAGCTGCCTGACTGCTTCAGACCTGACACTCAAATATCATTATTAATGGCATTGCCCAAAGCCTCCTAAACACTGACAGGGATGGGGCATGACCACCTCTCTCTCCAGGAAGGCTGTTTCAGTGCTTGACCACTCTCTTGGCAAAGAAATGTTTCCTAAAGTCCAGTCTGAATCTCTCCTGGTGCAGCTCTGAATGGTTCCTGTCACTGGGTGCCAAGGAAGAGATCAGCACTTCCCTCTCCACTTTCCCTCCCCAGGATCACCCTCTTTTTCTCCAGACTAGACAAGTCCAGAGTTCTTATCTGCTTCTCAATTCAATGAACTAATGTCAATTCTGAGTCTGAATGAAGAGGGCAATTTAAACATGGCATATCCGCAATACTACCCCAAGTAAATTCCTTTCAAAAATTAGGTAACAATAATAAAAGTGAGGCAAATAAAAAGAGACTGATAATAAAAAAAAGTGTGATAGAGAAATATGAGGTTGAAATGGGCAGCAATAGGGAAATTGGAGAGGTTACTATGCACAGAAGAAGCCACTAATTTTCTTTCTTCTATCCAGCTTTGTTTTTCCTATTGCCTTCCTCAACCATCTGTTTGGCCAATGACAGATCCATTAAATTTTAGACACTTGTGACTTTAGATACTCATTAAGAGTTTACCCTGGGTTCTCTACTAAAGTTTGTGAAAGCATGAAGAATTAGCATCATTCTGTAGCCTGCGAAAGACAGAGAAGGGTTTAAGGCATGTCCAATCCTACAAAACCTAAATCAGATGACCCCAAAAGGAATGAAGACTGTTTAGATGATCTTTGTTTAAGTGCTAGCTGTTGAGTACATTTAATTTCATTTACACTGAGAGATAAAATTGTAATTTAGGACTGTGTTTGAATACTAAAGTAAACTCAAATGCTGGCATGCATCAACCAACCATAGATTAAAAGAATTCTTCACAAAATTGTTTAATATGGTAGGATTTTGAAAGTTGGTCAGTCTAGACACCAGGAAGGTAACTAATAGGTTTAGTAGATTGTAGCATGAGACAACTCAAACATATTGGAAATAGTAAAAAAGAAAACAAACCAAAAAAAACCCCTCTGAATGTATTTGAGCAGCTCGAACTTCCAAAGCCCTTGAATCTGCTCCTTATGTTCTGTCTTCAGAACACAGCTTAACAGTTCATCACTTTTTTTAATAAAACAGACACACTTGAAAATGTGTTTTAGACTGACCCGTGTGTTGTTCATATTATGAGCATTATTTTTTCTGTCACTATATACATAGTGCATGCAAGCATTGCCTATTAAAAAAAAAAAAAGAATAAAAAGTTTCCTGCCCTTGAACTTTCCTGATGTTCTTAATTTCTTCAAAACGCTGAAAATATAACAGGAGCAAGATGTTTCAGACTGCATACAAGCCATCGATTTTATTACAGTGTTGAAGGCAAGCCCACACTACTGTGAATTTGTGTTGTGTGTGAATTATTCCCCTGAATGTTTATTTGGTTGAGCAGAATTTAGAATTATGCAGAAATCCTGTAGTCCACTCACATTTCATAATAAGTATAAAGAAGCACATTCTGCATGGGAGATCAAAACTAAAATCTCTGAGTGTCCTAGTAGCAATTTGAAGCAGAAATGTTGATAAGAATTAGTGAATACTACTCAAAAGCACCAGGAAGTAAAGAGAGGTGAAGATTTCCACCAGACAAAAACAATTAACACACTTCCCACAGTCATACTATAATACAGGGACCTACAATAACAACAACAACAAAAAGGTCCCATAGGGACGGGGAATCTGTTAAATCACTCACAAATTACTTGGCACAAGGTCTTCTGGTGGAGGAAAGCCAACCTGAATGTAATAAAAGACTAATTTCTTCTCAGCGTTACTAACTCCAGAAATATTTGGGAACAGATGCTTCCAAGATGAACTGGAGGGACAGGGCTCTGGAATTAGGCAACCCTTAAAAACTTAAATAACCCACGTAAACTACTGTTTTCAAAACCCCATTCAACACATTTTGCCCCAAAACCCCACAACGACAGTCTGACATAGGGATGTCCACACACAATAGCAACCCAGCCTTCACACTAACAGAACTGCATTGTAGGGGATAAATGAGTTCAGGATTGATGGCAGTAATTGTGCCAAAGGATCTCAAAGTGTGCCCAATATTTGCAATTCAGCCCAGTCGCAGAGTGCATTCCTGCACTGGATCCAGTAACTGAGTGAAACTCACACTTAAATATCAGAAATGTTCCTCTGTACAAAAACCTGCACCAAAAAAA
>VYXC01011355.1:632489-712689 GCA_013397175.1 Platysteira castanea | reverse complement strand
AAAAAAAAAAAAAAGAAAAGAAAGGCTTTACATATTCATTTCCTCTGATATTCCCACTCTTTAACAAATTAATATAGTTTTAAAAGCCAGCTTCTGTCGAGTATGTCCAGGGACCTGGTCCAAAGTCAATGCTAAAGTCCATTATGGCACTTTGAATTCATTAAAATGAAACTTGTCTCTTCTCTGCTGGGTGCTGAATGCACTTCATGACCTGATGTGTATACAGTAGAGACTTGTTAGCCACAAGAAAAGAAGCTTACAAAAGAAATAAAATGTCTTCCTCAAATTGTCAGTCTTGGGGATTTTTTTTCTTTTTTCTTTTTTTTTTTTTTTTTTTTGACATATTCCCATAAAGATTTATATTCTAGCCTTTGTTGTCTGGGTTCCTTGTCTCTTACCCTTTATGCTGGAAAAGGAAATTGTACATTAAGGTAAATTGCTACTCCTGATACTTCTTTCCCTTGACTGATGGTTTTCTATTACAGGCTTGCAAGAATTCAGACAGGAAAGAAACCCAAGCATCTTGATTGAAAAGATTTGATACATTCTTTTCAAATTCATGCTATCTAAATCACAGCAGGATGACTTGTAATCAAAGTTTTTCAAAAAGAACATAAATTTGGGGAAAAGGAAAAGGCCATTCAGCCCATTTCAAGTCGTCCTGGTTAACACAGTTCTTCCAGAATAGTATCTCCCTTCTTCTTTAATGACCCCAGTGCCTCCAATTCCAAACTTGGCTCAGTAGGCTATTGAAAAATTGTATTTCTTTTTGAGCGAAAAGTACTTCCTTGTGTTGGTTCTGAATTTCATTTTTTCAGTCAATTCCAGTTCTGCTTCCCTGTTCAGTCTTTTATAGCCAGCCAAACAGTGAGTCAAGTGTTATTGAATAAGGTTTTCCACCCTGTATTTCTCAGAGTAGATGAGTTTGTAATTCTCTCTTTTTCTCAATTTTGCAGCGACAAAAAATGAACTCGGCCGTGATTACGAGACTGTGGACTTCAAACCAGACTTCTCTTCCACTTCTTTGCTTTAAAGGTGTGTTTGAAGCTAATCTTTTAAAACACTGGTATTTGATTTTTGTTCACCTGTTTGGCTTTGTTGACTGCTGACACACACACACATGCCAGCCCCTCCCAGCACTGTGGCACCCCCCTTTCTCCACAGTGCACTCGCTGAATCCGACACAGAACAGACATCCCAAATGACTAACACAGAAAAAAAAAGGGGCATGATTCAGCAATTTATTTTGATGCTCTGAAAAATGCTAGAAAAAATTACCTTAAGAATACCTTTTTTTGTATTCACGGTCTGAATAACTTCACATGCAAAAATTAATAGGTTGGGTTAAATAATCTCCAAAGTCACTCTCTGTAGATTTTGCTTTTATTTTTTTTGTTCAGGGGAATGCTATAGCTTCAAGTTTCACCAAGGTCATCTTTCATCCAAAAAACTTAATATAATTAGTATCAATTCTGCATTTTGTGAGGCTCACACTGCAAGTTATTAACTGTGTTTCAAGTGGAATGTCAGAGAAATGAAGGGCAGAGAGAGTAATCTTTTCAGCTTCAAAGGCACAGTTGATGACTTTAGTTCACTGGTTAGTGAGAAAGACGTGCATTTTTTATTAAAGGTGTTAGCAATACATTTGAAACGATAAGCATTTTTCTCTCTTTTTACTTTCCTTTCCTCATTTTTAGAACTTGGCACCACTTCAGTCTTTTTTTAACATCCCAGATGGCACTGGAACAGTTGCTTTAGATGTCCTTGTTGTTAGCTATAACAATATTTAGTTGTATACTTTTGTTTTTAACAGTGAAGCACTTCATCAAAACCCTGACAGCACAGAACTTGCCAAAATCTGCCTTACCCAGTAATAAATACAAAAAAAAAGGATAACAGTTTTTGCTGGTAGTGCCTTTAAAACACCACAGACACCTCTCTAAATGAAGTAAAACTAAGCCTTGTGATCACATATAAATACAGCAACAGTGAAGGACATTCAAAAGAAACCATTTGCTTAATCTTTCTCCTTGCTGTAAGAAATGCAATATATTCCCCTTAAAACTCATCAGTAAAGATATGCTTGACAACACCTTTAAAACAAACCAAATCAAAGTTTTAATAAGATCCTAAACACCATAGATTCAATTCTTTCAAATGAAATTCAAGAATACATTTCAAAGCATATTTACAGAGTCTTCTTTACGATAAATATTCGCTTTTGAGAAGAAAATGCATATGGAATGTGAAGCCTTCAAGAATCAGTCTATGGTTGTTAACCTCAAAGAAATTTAACTGAGAAGCAAGGCTCAAGTTTGCAATAGTGAGGATAACCAAGTGCTGAAGAGAAACACCAAGGGGAATTGTGGATTCTCCATTTCCTTAGGTCCTAAATTAAGTCTACATATGTTCTGGTGGATGCTCTTTAATAAAATAAAGCTTTCTGTGACTCATTATAAATCTGTGAGAGTGGAAACTATACAAGAATTTAGGCTAACTGACCCAGCAGGTCCCTCTGGATGGAGCAGATCACAGGTTTTATCTGTGACCAACATGCCAAACTACATACAGCCCCGCTGAAAATTAATGGGCTTATCTACGTGTCAGGTTTTACTTGGAAGAAAGGAAAGTACAGCCTGTTTTTCTGTAGAGGAAATACTTCACATATCTGCAGGCCATTGTCGAGCTTATGGGGCAGCACTGGCAATACACTAAAAACAGGCTCTCTCTGAACTGGAAAATCCAGATACACACACTTCAGAGCCACCTGTGAGTGAGATGGGATAAACTCATTTAAACAATTTACACGCCAAACTGCTTGTAGAGATGTAAATACAAGATCCCCAAAATCTCTTGAAATCAGTAGAATTCTGGCTTTTAAAGCAGGAGGTACAAAAACTTACTTTTAAAAATAATTATTATTTTGAAAATCACAATTTAAGCCTGAATAGAGTACGAAGGTAGTATGAATTATAGAGTTTTCACACCCTGTTTACACCTGAATGTTGAAAATCACTACCTTGAGGTCACCACCCAACTAGAGGTCAGGTGAAGATGGTCAGTGTGACATCAGCACACACTGACTCTGCTGCAACACTTTACACAGAGGTGGTGACACTGATGACTTCAGTCCTTCTTCCCAGGGACTTTTTTGGAAATGCCTGTGCTTCCTTGCTAGTTGCATGTGGAGGCTGACACCTCATGGCCTGTGGCACCTGAGGGGAGGGCTGAGGCTGAACTCAGAGCAAAGGCTGCTCTTGGCAGGCAGCAAAAATGCTTCAGCAGAAGGGACTCTTAATTTGGAAAACCTCTTGCACTGCCAGTTTACAATAGAGACTGTCAGACTGCATAATTCATACGCAGTAGAAAAAAAAAAAAACAACGAAAAAAACCCCCAGTGTGATCAGAGCTTAGGTTGGGAATGTTTGAATTCCTGACGCATTGCTGAAGCCTCTCCGGAGCTCAGCTATATAATGGAATCTTTATCAGACCATCAACTAATTGTGATACTTATCTGCACAGCGCTGCATTTTGGGTTAAGTGATAATCCATCAAGGCTGGAAATCATTGTGTACTTTCTACGTTGCCTACTTCATTACTGCAAGCTGACAGGTGGATGGATTTGTTAGCACTAGAAATATTTGTCGCAGACACAAAGAGCAGCTTCCTAATATATGATATTATGATATTTTCTTTCATGTATTCAGCATGCCTGTAGTTGACTCTATGTCTCATTTATGATATTCATTTAACTTGGCAAACTATTCAGATTATGAAATCTATCTTTATTTGTTCCAGAATGCAACAGCCTCATTTCATGAATAATATGACCAAATAATGTGTAACAATGACGACAGCCTTCATCTTACATCATAATGGCACTTAAGCAGAGAAAATTGCTGTTTTATAAATGGCCCACGTCTCTGCTTTAGTTTGCAAAAGGTAAAAATTGCAAAGCACAAGTACCTTTCATGGCAATGGAGGTAAGTAACCTCATATGGGTCATGTTGCCAGAATTTGTTTTGGTGGTTAGACTGCTTAGTGATGTGCATGTTGCCTTGAGGATTACTCTTGAATTGGTATTACAACTACAAACCATCTTTCAAAAGTATCTGAGAACTGGAAATTCCACACAGAAGCAGTTGGGTTTGATTTTGATCTGCTGGCAACAGATACCAGGGTATTTCCATTTCCATTTTTTAGCATGTAGTGATAATGCAGTTACATATTAGTTTCACACCGCATGAAAAATTACCTCCTTCCATAACCACATTTTGCTGCTCCTTACTGCCCTGCTGCCTTATTGCCTCTGAGACACAGGAAGATATCTTGTGTGGATGCACCAATACTGAAAATTCCTAGCCTTAAATTAAAAAAAAAAAAAAAAAAGAAAAATTATTTCCATACTGTTTTGTACAGCCTCTTGGTTGGAGCTGGTGTGGTTTTGGTCTGTGATCACCACGCGTGTGAACGTGTACGGTTTGCCATTGTTCTAATTCT
This sequence comes from Platysteira castanea, assembly GCA_013397175.1. Taxonomy (NCBI): domain Eukaryota; kingdom Metazoa; phylum Chordata; class Aves; order Passeriformes; genus Platysteira; species Platysteira castanea. The sequence continues at coordinate 708,189 of VYXC01011355.1, read as the reverse complement.
ATGGGGACATACTTAGAAATCTGTAGGAATCCAGCCAATAAAGTATGAAACGTCTTGAGGTTGGGTTTGGTTTTTTTTTTAATCAGGTTTGTTTTGGGTTGGTTTTTTTGGGGGGGGGGGGTTGAAGGGGGGGGGTTAATCATTCCTTTTTTTTTTTCCAGATTATATTATAAAAAGGTTTTTCCTGGCTCTGTATCTGTCAGACCTAAAAACCAAAGAGCTCTTTGAGTTAGAACAGATGCTACAGTCTCCTCTGTTGATCTTAAACCTGTGAGCCTTGAGAATTCTCAGCACTAACTGTACCACCAAGCCTGACTAGTGGGATGAAACCCTAATTAAACGTTGCTTCAGAAAAGGAACAAATACTGTGTAACTCCTAAAATGAGCATTGAGGGCGACTAAGCCTCTTGAAAATATCATTGTAGAACTTAAGGAACTCCAAGTCCTGTTCACAACAGGTATATTTTCATATGAAAAAAAAAAATCCAACAGTTTGGCTACCAGCTGGTTGCATATGGTAGGGAATAGTTTTCCAGCTATTACTCAGCTGTAGCCTGTGGATATTTCACCTGGGTAACAGCTCTGACCAAGACAGTCCTGTTCAGAGATTTTGGAAAAGAGGCTTGGAAAATAAGTTTGTGATTTCACCATGGTCTAACACGGGTTTATCATAATTTTTTAACGCACCGTCTAAACAGCTGAGAAACAAGTAGAATGTAAAAATAATGGTAATGAAAGAAATCAGCATAAAATCAAGAGATGGCAGTTCTTGAAAGGTGGGTGATGAAGATTTACTTGAATGTCTAATGGAAAAAAAATAATCTAAGGAACTGTTGTTTGAATCTCAAATTGTTCAGCCTTCTGAGAAATTCAAACCTTGGATAAACCAATAGGAGACTAGTGGGAGAAAGCAGAAATAAAACTTAAAAAGTTCTAATTTTCCTACACAGTTTGAATAAACTCAGCCACAAATTAGATTTTATGTTACTGCTACAGCTATAGAGTAGTATATAAATGAACTGGCTTTTAGCTTGCTGTCATAGGAAACTGCTTTTAACATTAGACAACGACCATTTTTATTATCAGAGCTGAATGCAAGTAAGCACTCACAACTATATTTAAAGTGTAAGTCTACCTTTATCTCCTTTGCCCCTCACATATTCTATAGCTTTTTCTTGCTTTGTTGTTTCTTTCTTTGTCAGTACCTCAGCCTGCCAAGTTATATTAATCAGATTATGTGAAATAAAACTAAAACCACAGGGGAACAACTGGTAATATTTAGCAATTTTTGATAGGTAAAACTATGAGAACTAAGATCTGTCCCAGTAGCTTCTGCATCTTAGCTGTCTATAATTAAACAGTTACTCAGTAGGGTTGGGGTTTTCTTCTTAGTAGAGACTTTAAGGTAAAAATAGGGGGGGAAAAAAAGGAAGTAATGTAATTTTTTTTAGCTAAGATAGTTGTCATTTATGCTATTAAATAAAAAATATTCACACTTAAAGTCACAATAGTTTTCAAAATTATTACATCTTCAAACCCTTGCTTATGCCACTGTAAACTCCTCTTCTAAATTTAGCTCCACAGATTTCCTTTTAAGAAATCTTTATTTCATACCAGAGCCAAACCCAATAAAAGCGAAGTGGATTTTAATAAGGCAGGGATTTCATTCCTATATAAATGTGTGCATTCGTTGGCTTTGTGCTCACCCTGACAAATAAACTCTTGATCTCCCCAGTGCAGCTGCCTGGGAGCAGCATCGTGTCTGTGCTGCACACAACAGCTCCTGGAGATGTTTTTAGGCGCTGCTATATAAAGCCTAAAACATTCTGGTACAGTCATCGTCCAAGTGAGTCAGCTGAGCCTGAATCACTGATGTGTGCCACTCAACTGAATGGATCTGTCTTTTGAGACTGGGATGCTCTGGCAGTGTTATATTTCCACCTATTCGGGTGGTAGTGGTGAGATTTCAATCTTCAGTGATAGGTCAAAATAAACAAGTTTTATAAGCTCTTTGGTTTTTTTTGTTCCCTGATAGAATTAGGATTTGAGCAACAACAGCAACAAAATGTTCTATCTGTGTGTGTGTGGGTGATTAACATAATGCCAGCCCATGGGAAGGTTTTATGTATATTTGTGTGCACAAGTTTTTCCCTCTGTGAATCCAGAAACTGACTTGAGGTGGCTTCACCAAGACTGTTAATCACACTCCCTCTCCACCCACAGGATTTGGAAAGATTGGCACAGCACCACCTAAATTAACTTTACTCTAACAAAGAACTTCTCCAATGGAGACATCCCTTGTTTCACTGTTGGGGCAAATCCACAATCCTCTTGTGCCTCTTCTCAATCATAAAAGGTAAAAATTGCACGGATCCATGCACAGCTTTCACAAATAACATTACATAAATCTGATAGAAAGGCATCTACTCATACCGTGTATAATTATTCTTTCAGTAGTCCTCCAGATTTGTTTCTTCTGATACATTTTATTCTCATTTTGTTGTACATTCCTCATCACGGTTATTAGGCTTTAAGATACCCTTGACAAATATATAAAGGGCAATATTTCTCACTGACATCAAATTATGTTCAGGGTTTTTTGAGTTCGTAGGTAATGTACCAGTAAAAGAATAATTAATTCCTGAAGGACTGAGCACAAAAACAAGCATACGTTTGTCTGAGAAAGTGAAAAGTTTGACTAAACAGGAAGTTTATGAATTATCATGCTGTCATCCAACTGGATCAGTGGCTTTTTTCATGCTGTTTACTAAATGCCAGGCAAATTAGGACAGCAATGAATCACATGGTTCCAGAATTAACTGATGACTTTTTGAGAATTTTTTTCCCCATGAATTAAGGCCTTTGGTAATGAGGAGGTACAATCATCAGAATGAAAAATGTCTTGGACTCACAGATTCTATTGGCCTTTCATACCCTGTATCTTGTGCCTGTAAAGACATCTCCTGTGACTGGATGTGGAGCAACACATCCTCAAAGTGGACTATGTAAAAGTCATGCAGAACAGAGTCTTGTAAAAGTTACCTGAGGAGATTCTTAAGTATCAAGCAAAAATTTTAGAACAATATTAGTGAAATCTGTCTAGAAAGTTTATTATGTCAGCTACGGGGAACTCACTTCAAAGATATTATTAAATAGCATACACTAACCTACCATCTGGGGAAAACTTTCTTTAAGGCATGATCCAACAAAGCAAGACAAAATAAAAACATAACAAAAAAGTTTTGATGTTTGAGAGTATATGGATAGTTTCTCAACTTAATGTCCTTATATATTCCTTCATGTCAAAAATCTTATTGGAATACAAAGCAGAGGTGTCCAAGGAAAATATGTTTATGTGGTACTTTTTGCTCAGCCAGCAACAGATACTAGTGAAAACTCTGACCTTCTCTGACATGGCTCTTACACCGTTTGTACCTCTGGGGGGTGGGTGCTCTGACAATGGAGATGAGGCTCAGTCAGGTATTTCAGGATGGCAGAACTCCCCGTTCACAGCAGACTGAAAGTTTGTAAACATTGTTTGGTTGTGGGTCCAAGAAAGATAGGGGATGAGGAGACCTAAGGAGAGAATCTTGTCCATTTCCCTCTGCCATGGGAATCGAGCACTTTGAATGAAAGCCAGGATGAAGGAAGTCATAGAACAGAAATAGCTGAATAAGTGAAGTCACTGCCTCCCGTACATTTACAAAGTGTCTCCACTAAATGTCTTTGCCACTAATTCGGGGAATCATTTTCCCCACTGAACTTGGAAAATAACTCTTCATCAGAGTCATACTGACTTCTTTTTTGAAAGCAAAACCAAAGAAGCTAGTGCCTTCAGCTTCTTTGCAGAGCACATCTATGAATTTCCTGTCCTTGTTCTTCGATCTGTCTCTATTTTTGGTCATTTTCCAGTGTGACACTCCCACACCCAACCCCCCCATTAGGAACAGCACTCCAGTTGTCTTCCACTGTCGGATAAAACACCAATTACTTCAGCCTTGTCCTCATTATTCATGATTAATTTCTTTATTTTGGCCTTTCATCTAGAGCCTTTCTAAACAATTTTGTTTTGTTTGATTTCTCACAACTTGCTCATTTCATTTTGCACCTGCTTTCATGCCTGATTTCCTGTTTCTCCTACATTGATATCCTCTATGATTTATGTTTCTAAGAACCTCTTATTCTGGTGTTTTAGTGAGCTTTGATATCTTAGACTGTTAAAAAAACAACTTTGTTAGTTTATTATGCATGTCTTATTTTTTGTCTGCATTGGGATAAACTATCGTTTTCCTTACCATACAAGATTTTGAGGAAACAGACTTCCCACACTAATTTTCCCCTTTGATTATCTGCCCAAGAGACTCTATCTACTACTTCTTTGAGGTTGAAGTGGTCTCATCTTTTCAGCCATTTTGCTGCATTCACTTTTTTCTTTCTAGGAAAAGTGAGTGCTCATGTTTCAGCAACTGATCACCCAATTTTCCTTCTTTTACTTTCTATTAAAGCAGCATCTCTGTAAGTGTAGCATCAAATTACACACATTCTCCCCGGTGCTAGAGCTGAAACTCAGAAGAGAGTCCTCCTGTTTCAGACCTTTCTATTGATGCTGGACACACAAATGGTGAAAATGAACACTCCACAGGAAAGAAAATGAGGCCCTAAACCACACTTAGGAGGTGAGACAATGCATTGAAAACATCAGTACAATCATAACAATGACATAGTCATGACCACATAACAAGCAGAAGAAAATAAATCATGAAGGGCAGCAAAAATCAGCGCAGCACACCAAGAGCATCGTCCTTCCAGGATGTGAGCCCACAGAAAGCTGGAAGCTTCTGGTGCTTTACACAAAACACTCTTTTATAAAGACAGGATAATTTCTGTCATTCTGTTCCTTTTCAGGAAATGTTCCTCTTGCAGCCACTTAGACCCAGGAACACCGGGCTGTTTTCCATGGTCTAGCGCTCTTTTTCTGAAGGAAAAGAAACTACTACAACACTTCCCTTCTTCATTAAAATAATAGCAGTTTCACATTAGGAGTAATACTAAAGATCAAAAAATTTAATTTCAGTTTGATGTCACTTTATCACATGAAGGCCACATTATTAAAATATCTGTGCCCTGTGGAGGAAGAATTTAGGTGATCTGACACTATCACAGTCTTTATACAATGGACTTGAAAGTTAGCTAAGGTTATTCTTGCAAGTTAGACTGCTCACTGCAACTGACCAATAACAACACTTCCAGAAAGAAAACATTTCATAACTGTCTTAACTTTCCTGGCCTAACTGCACCTCATCATGTCAATGCTTGCAGTGTGGTAAAGGAATATAATTTCCTCTCTTCTTGTGCAACCAAAGCTTTCAAGAGACCACATAGGAACCTTGTGCCATTTCATTTACCACGAGAGATTTGTAGCTACCCAGAAGATGATAATCTGCAAAACCTTCTGCACACATCTTCCCTATTTAACAGTTATCTGATCAGCCACTGAATAAAAGAGTAAAATAACCTTTACGTGTTGCTCATAAAGAAATGAAGCATTACTAGAAACATTTGAAAAGCTGTAACAGAAAAAGCCCCAACAGATGGGGTTCAGGGAGGGGAGAGAGAACTTTTATCTCATTTACTCTAGCTCTGGTGAGATAACAACACCCCTAAATTAGGAATGCCTTAAACTGTAAAAGGCTAACAAGGGTGATGCAATGCAGTGCCTCTGTTATCAAGTAAGATTTCACCAACAGAAATTCCAGTGCTGAGACACATAGCTTTTTTAGAATGGTAGCACCCAAAATAACCAGTCTTAAAAGGTCATGTTTATTTAAAAATAGCTTGCTTGCATTTTACATTAAAGTTAATTTACTAACCTTAAAAAATTAAATGCAAATGTATACAAATAATTTAAGCATCCTGTCAAAGTTCACATACGCACTGCTAGAGCAGCGACAACATCCAAGGTCATATGAAATCCTTCTTAACTCATGCATCACCCTGTGGATTATTCTGTTAGATATACACTGAACTAAAATGCTTGCACCCTCTCGTTAGCAATTTCTATCCTTGTTTAAAGAAAAAAAAAAAAAAAAAGGAAAATGAAAAAAGAAAATCAAAGCTCTAATTTCCTATTTAGCATGTGCTTTCCAGGCCATAACAAAGAAGGATACTGTACCTCTGATGCTGGTGGCTGTTGCCGATGTGGTTGTGCTGGCTGTTAAGGCTACATTGGTTGTGACTGTTGCAGTGGTAAGGGAGGGGATGACAGTAGTGGGAAGCAAAGTGTTGAAAACATCTGGTGAGTGGTTAAAAAAAATATAAAATAAAATCATATCATGCAAACAAAGGAGAACCATAACAGTGGTTTAATTTGTAAATACAAGTATGTTGAAAATGACCAAATTAAAACATGATTAACATAAATTATTACAGGTACACCAGTGTACCTTTAAATTCTTGACATTTATCACTCTCAATTTTTATAATCAATCTTTGAGTACACGGAATTTAAAACTCTGTTAAAATGACCAAGTTTCCACAGGACTAGAGAGTGACAGTTTAAGTGACAAGAATCCATTTCTTCGCTGAGCCATTTTAAATGTCTCACACAGTAGAAACCATATGCAGATGAAACATGCTGTGTCAGAGTGGGAGATGAAAAAAACAACACCATCATGCTAAAATAAACACACACATGTTAACGAGAAATGGCTGTATGTTAAAACACCCACTTTCAGACAGACTCAATGAAGGGAAAAAGGGGAGAAAATGCTACTAACTATAATAGCGGCTTTTTCCGGATTGCTTTTCTTCTTCCCACACATTTGCTTAAGACACAGTTGTCTGCTAAGATCCAGAGCAGAGTATATTTCAAAATCTTTACCCTAATTATCAGGCACAGTCATCTTTCAGTCATCCTTAACGCTTACAACTTATTGCTAGTACACATCAGTATTTTTCTAAAACAGCTTCAAACTAAAAATCAGAGATGCTAATAGCATTACTGTTAAAAAAAAGCGTGCATACAAGTCAGAAAAAATGCATACAAAAAATGATGACAGCATCCTATAAAACCCTTCAGGTTTTGCTCAAGCAAGTGCAGGTATGCCAGGATTAGGAGCCCGATTGCTTCACTGCTGAGGAACCAACAATGCCTGATGCAGAGTGCTCCAGTGCAGAGCAGAACATAACCAGATGCACACACGGAAAATACTTTGATTGCACTGCCAAAAGCAATAAAGACCAATGGGACTTTGCTTATAAGGTGATTGCAGGTTTTAAAGAACAAGCAAACAGAAGCTCTGAAGAGAACTAGAGAAAAGCACTTCTGTGAAGACATAAAAAGCATCTGACATTTTTCAGATTATTTATACCGCAGGTTTGAAAGGGAAGGACTCATTTCTCAGCAGTTGATGGTGAGTAACCCATTCCATACTGATTTCACTGAAAATATTTCTGAAGGGTGCTACTCAGTGCAATAAAAGAGCAAAAGTCTGACCCACAATCTGTCTTCCCTTGCTGTGGAAAGAAATGCAATTGGTCCCTGAGTACCATCAATTCTGACTGAAATCAATGGAAGCTGAAGTAGCTCAGAGCTTTCCAGTGTTGGGCCCTACAGAACACACTTCAGACACAGGGTCCTTGAGGTCAGCATTGCATAATTACCCTCTTAAGGCTTCAAAGTAGCACGCTTACCTTATTTCCATGCTGGACAACAGATTATTTTTCAAGTTTAAAAGTCTTCTTGTAAGTTAATATCTGTAAGTCACCTAGAATTTTTTGTACTCCTCTAGTTTTGATAAAAACCACCACTGTGCTCTCTGGAATCTATACTTGTGTGATGTTCTACTTCTGAAGCCACCAGAAAACAGAATAAGATCCATCTTTCACCTGTTGTACGCTGATGTTTAATCTAATTCCCATCATAAAATATTCTCAAGACAGAAAAATTAGAACAGGCTTTTAAAAACCCCCACAGTTGTAGCCACATTAATCACCAGGAAAAATGATAATATTACCTGGAGTGTGAGTACCACAATAATGAAATAGAACTGAGTATAACAAGCATTAGAAATAAATTAACATGTTAAAAAGATACATGTCACATGTACTGAGCTATGCAATTTCTTCTCATAAAGGGAAAATCCTTCCCTGATAAGTATCTGTTAAAAATTAAACCAAACAGAAAAAAACCACCCCACCTACTTCATAAGGAGAGCAAAACCTTGTTTATTAGGAAAGCTTTACACATCATTCTTGTATGTAAAACTAATTAGTGTGACTCATGGTTCCATTAATTATCTTTCTTAAATACACCAATTACCTAAGACTGCAACAGCAAGCTGTGGTTTTATGACAGTGCTATCCAATCTGCAGGCACACTCTTTACCTGTTTTACCAAATAATAACTTACATGAGTCACTGGTGAACTTAGAACTTTCTGGTTTCTCTTCTGATCGAAGAATTCCAAACAAGATTTCTTATTGTAAATGAAAGGCTACCGAGGAAACATTCTACGTAATAAGAACTTGGATATGTCAGTTTTTCAATATAATCTGAACTCATCAGATTAAGAATAATGAGAACTTGAGCAGAAATTAGTTTCCTGACGAAAGTCATAAACGCTGATGCCAAAAACATCAAAATGGAAGCCTGGCAGAAGTCTCAAAGAAAAACATATCGAAAGGGATGCAAAAACATGGAACAGCATTTGGTTACTTTCTTTGCAGAGTGAGGTGAAATTCACCATGCAAACGACTGCAGTCTGTCTGCTTGCTCACAGCACTACAAGGACTTGCTCCTAAAAATCACAGCACAAGAGAGAAACCAGGAATCAGCAGCCTGAGGAGCATTACACGGCCCAAGCAATGAAAGCTGAGTCCGTTCTGGACTCTAGAAATGTTTGGTTTCTACCACCTTAGGTTCAAGGCTCTGCCCAGTGGAATGACCTCATTAACAACATGAGAGTCTGCAACAGGGGTGTGCAAAGTAACCAAGTAGCTCATCGTTCTCCAGGCAACACTTTTTGGAATGCTTGGACCATCTCTCATCCTTAAATCCTGCTTTGGACAGCCCAGATCCAGGCACAGCATTCTGAAATGATCCCCACATTCAAGGACTTGGGTGTATGGTGCCCGCTGAGTCTGACAGAAGGGCTCCTATCAGTTCTTCCAAGATTTATGGATTCTCATGAAAACTTTGTCTTTGCCCTGGAAAGGCTTTTGCATAAGAGAATACAGAATATGCAGTTCAGGAAATAAACTAGATGTAATGTACAGTGCTCCTCAGTCTCTCATCATGCATTGCAGGTGTAGGAGGTAAATGGGTTTGGAAGTTCCCAAAAGCACACGGATTACAAATTAAAAAAATGATAGTTAACAGCACAGACTTCTGTTTAAGCCATATGGATCACTGTGCTTCATAGAGGGTGTGCTGCTCCATTTCATGCCAGAAAAGGGAATTGTAGTTTGACCTGTTTCTTGTCCTGCAGGACTTCTGGTAATTTCTTTTTTTTTTTTTTTTTTTTAAATGCAAACCTCTCTTATTTCACTAGCGAGGCACACGTTGTCATCCAGAGCTCCCTGCTGGCAGCTGCTCAGAACCTGCTGTCAAAGGGACTTGATATCAAAGTAGATTTGTCCTCTTGAGCTTTCTGTCAGGGAGGATCTTAACAGAATGGTTTTGCAGATTTCTGCCCAAGAAAGCTGGGTTGAAGCGAAACTTAATTCCACTTCCTTGTCTTGCAATTTCTGATTCTAGCTGTACACAATGTTCAGCTGAAAATGAATTTTTGTTTATGCCTCTCATGCCACTAAATACCAAGGATCATTATGACCAAGAGACCTCGCAGAGTGAAACTTTTTAATTCAAGTAGCCATACCCAAATCACTGCACCAGATTGCTATTTCAATAATACTAAGGTATTAATCCTTAGCCTCCTGTGAAGCAGAAAATAGCTATATTTTGCAGATGGGGAACCAAAGAAGATAGAAAAGCCATGCTCAGAGATCTAGAAGTCAAGCAATAATTGTCTCCATTAATTTTGAAACCTCACTTCTAAACTGGATGTTTGTTGACAGACAGATATTCAGCCAAAATTCCAATAATATGATTAAGCTGGTATTAATTTCATCATCTTGCTAGCTTTGAAATGCAAACAACTCACGGAGAACTAATTGTTTCCATAAAAGCTGTTGGAAATAGAAAAGGGGTTGACCTTCACGCCAAGGGACAGACACAGACTCTTTGTCACTTCTGTTCCACAGGTTATACAGGTGAGGCTTGAACTGGACATTCAGCAAGAGAAATGGGCTCCTGACCTCTGTCTAGTGGCACAGGGAGGTTTGAGCCAAGCTGCAAATGCTCAGCCAAGAACCCTCATTTGAGTGAGGACCTGACATATTGCTAGAGCTCAGTGCCTGCAGAGAAGAGACCGAGAAGGGCTCTGGAAAGGTGTTCCCCATGGCCACTGCTGCCTGTTAACTTGCCACAAGCTGGAGCCTGGGGAAGGCAGCCAGCAAGTAACCTGAAGGCTAATTCCCAGTGGATGGTGGATAAAGGAGGAACACCCAAACTGGGCTTGGTGTGGAGGCTGCTCTTCAGCAGAGGCACAGATGCAAACCACTTAGGAGTGGCAGAGCAGTGTTTTACAAGCTTGGCTTAAAGCGGTGTCGAGCCCCACCTGCTCAAAATTTCCCTTTTGCTTCTCCTTCTTTCTTGAATTGATGCTGCATTCTCCTTGCTAAGGCAGAAGACATCCATCCATTTAAGTGCAGGGAGCCTGGATAATTTACTCTCCCTGCCAATTGGGCCCTAAGCATTTTTACTCTCCATTTCCAAAGAAATGAGAAATGGTTCTGTTTGGTTTAGCGGGCTTAAGTGAAAGATAGATCTGACCTATTGAAAATATTTGACTTTTTTGGTAAAAACACAACCGATATTTTGACATGACTAAGCACAAATCAGACAACAATAGCTGCAGTTGATAAAAATGTAAAGGCTTTTGTTTCAAGCCTGACAAAGGCTGACAGAAAAATTAAAGGACAGAGTGATAATGATGGATGGTTCTTGCTGTATTTTGACTGAGAATGAAAGAAATTTTAAGTGGTAAACTGAACTGAGTGATGACCTACCTGGGAAACAATCTCACTACTCTGTGAAAAATTTAATCAGTCTGTGGTATGTAGCGCTAAATAATTTAGCAAGGTTTTAAATTCAAAGGGAGCTGCATTTACCTTGCTCCAAGAAAATGGGATTGAACAAAAGGATCACTCAGCTTGAACATCATGTGCCAATAGCTCCTTAGCACTTAGACTGAATGATCATGTATGCTCATGGACATGAGGTCAAGGGGTTCTTTTTACTAATTGATTCAGATTTATGAAACTCTGAAATGGCAATTATGTGCTTGACATTTCTGCTAGCAAATCAGATGTCATTAAGAATATCCAAACCCTTTTAACAAAAGCTCCGTTTAGATCTATATCCTTAGTTATACCAATAAAGTCCTCTGGTGGGTGACTTCATATTGAAAGACATATAGATGGACTAAAATGGCTAGAAATTACGAACTGGAAAAAACAAATTAGGAACTGGAAAGAACAATAGCTTTCTTTTCTTAAAGAAAGTTTTATACGTTGCTGGTTGGTTTCCAGTTTGTTTCTTATGTTTTTCCCTATTTCGAAACCAATTTTAGGTTTTAGTGGCAAATGAAGGAGGAAGAAGCATTAAAAATTACAGCAAAAAAAGACTGTTTCCTTCTGTTTCCAAAGAGCCAAGCAAAAAATTGGAATCTACACATCCGTGGCCCAAATTCTGCCCTTAGAAAGTTAAGAATATAACTCAAAAGAACAAAGCCCATTTCAATATTAGTACTGGCAGTATGGTGTTATCCCAAATCACTCAAAATGAGGGCCTGATATCACACTGTGGCACATTTTACAACACATGCTCTGACCAGAATTGCTTATGACAAAATAAAAAATGCAATGAATATGAAAAAACACGGTGTAGTAGCAAGTAATTTCTGATTATGCCATCTCATTTGACACTGAAATATGAAGAAGAAGTTAGCTGCCCTAAATTGTCTAGAAAGAACTCCTGTAGTGAATATCTCATTTATTTTGTGCACCAGAGCAACAGCAGGACTCACAAAGACCACAGGTGTGTGAAAGGCTGATTTTCCTCAAGTAAAGCCAGGTCAGGCCCAGGACAGATGAGAGAGCTCTCAGAAAACAAGCAGCTGTGGCTCTCGGGCAGGTGAGAAGGAAGAAGCAGTGGGGTGGAAGTGCCTCAGTGTGGTAGGAAGGACATGGCAAGGGAGGATAAGTTTGCAGGACTGAGAGCAGTGACCAGCTTTGACTTCTCTCCTCCCTCAAGATGCATCTGCCCAGATCCAGGTCAGCTCTCAGCACAGCTGTGGGCCAGGCAGGTAGAAGGGGTATTTAGGTAAAACTCTTCTTTGAGCACCCTAACAAGCAGAATATGCTCAGTAGAGGCAGCACCCACCCTTCCCCTTGCACAGATCAGAATCTGAGATTTAGCAGACACTGGGACTATGTGCTTCATAATACTCATGGTTACTTGCTAAAAATTCAAAGAGTAGCAGTAAACACAGAAAGGAAAGGTGTTTTTTTTTTTTTTAATGGGTATTAAAACATGACCTTTCTGCACAGCACCAGATGTTGCCACAAAAATGTCTCTGTCACCTGGAGACTGGGGCAGTCTGCTGCACACACAGCTGGTGGGGCTGCACAGAGGGACCCCGGGAAACCTGAATGAAGCATTTCACAGGAAAGCATCTAACACGAACACTTGAGTATTGCACTGGTGGCTCATAGCTTTCAAAATGCCGAGTCTGACCTTTGAAGCCCTCAGTGCTTACTTTAGGGATCGTTTTGCTCCCCTCAGCACTCCACTGAATTTGCTATCAGCAAAAGCACTCTGGCTGGAGCTCCCTTGAAACGGAGGGAGAAGTTTGCAATGAAGGCCTGGAGATGCTGGAACACGCTCCCATTTCTCCGTCCGTCAGACTCATTGTTTGTCACCAGCCTGGCCATTTAAAAAGCTCCCTGTCCCTGCTCCCAGGGAAGCAGAAGAATAGAAGGGGACATAATGTACTGTCTCACAATATATTTACCTATTGCTGTTCACTTTTGGTGGGGAAGATTGCATTATTTGCAACATTTGGGCTGTAGGAAGCTAATAGGCTGTAATGCCTTATTTCTTAATTTCTATTTGTGTTAAAACTAGGTGACACACGCAGAACATAAAGGGATAAATTTGACAAAATAATAATTTAACCAGGTGATTAAATACTGAAAATTATGTTAGTGCAAGAAAAATTGAAATTCTCAAGTAGGCAAATTCCTTAATACTGAAGAATCCATTTTCAGGCCCTCTAGGTCTTACTTTATAATGGTTATTAGTGCAAGATTTACCTCTAAGGACAAATCAAACCAAGTATTCAACAGAAAGATTAATCTTCAGTGTTCTGGAGTTATATGAATATAATACAGACTTCAAATTACTCCAGAAGTACTGTAAGACCTAATTTTTCCCCCAAACTTGGCATAAGTTTTGCTAGCAGTTAAAAAAAGTCCTTTCCAATTCAATTGTAGTAATAATAACAAAGCATGTTATTTTAAAAGAGGTCAATCTGTCTTGTATCAAAGCTCACCTTTTTCACTAAGGTAGCTACAAATACTGACTGAAGCTTATGCAACTTGCCTGAAAGAAATTAAGTGAAATGTACAGAGCATGCAACAGGCTAAGAAAAAGAATTTGGTAATTCAACATTTTAAATAAATAAGGTAAAGTTTTAGAGCACTGTTGGATACCACAGCCTCAAATGAAGATGCTTTACTTATAAAAATACATCTCTATATATGTCTTGGTTTTGTTCACAGCTCTACAATAACAAATACAGAAACAGTCAAGAATGGATCTCTGCCTTGAGGATCTGTGAGATCATTATTGGGGCAGTGCAGACCAAACTTTAGGAAAAAAGAGACAGTATTATTCCCATTTCACAGCTGGGGAAATGAACACAGAAGAATTAAGTGGAATGTCTTCTACTTTACAGACTTCTGAGCCTGACAGGGGAGTTCAGAACAGATCTCCTGAGGCTCATTTTAATCCTCTGCTTAAAAAAACAACAAAACAAAACCAAAAACCAAAAAGTCAAAACCACAAAAGAAAACAAAACCTCTCAAAGTTGCATTTAAAAAAAAGCAGTTGTCCTTATACCTGCAGTGCCAATTTCACTGCATTCAGGACAAAATCTTACCACAAAAGCCACCAAACATCTTGTGTGAATAAAGCCACCACAATTTTCCCCAGAAGCACACCATTCTATCACTATTTATATGGTGTTCTAGGCCCGTTGCCACTGCTTAAAAATCACATTAAGGCTGTGATGTTCATTTTTATTCTTTTTAAGTAAGCAGACAAGCCATATTTCCTTGTTTTTCCAAGCCATAAAATAGGAGTATTCAAAATTAAATGAAATAAAGTACCGGCAGCTGGCCCTTGAAAACCTAGAAGGAAAAGCTAATGCACAACACAAATTCAGACACCAGCAGCCTTGAACAAAGATGCCAGCTTTCTCAGAATGACATTTGACTTTTTCTCCACACACACACACAAATATTTCAAAAAGCTCAGCCAGAACTGCACTGAGAAGAAGAAAGAAGATAAGGAGAATTTTCCAAAATTTCCTTATTATGGGCACATGTGTTGAAACTAAATGGAGGTAAACAGATTGCTGATCTCTATTTTATTACAGTTGCTACTTTCATTTCTCTGAGAAATTCAGGGCAAGTCACTGAAGTTGTTCAAACAACTCCAAACTCACTGCAATAATTCTAAGTTTAGTAAAGAGAGAAAAGAGGGACCGTCATTTATTTTAAATAAGTTTATTTCAAAATAAAATCAAAGGCTCCAGCACTAATCTGAAACACTTTATCACAGTGGGATTGCTGTATCTTATTGAAAATCACCTGGGGAAAGTGACTGGCACTTTGCAACCTAAAGCATAGATTTTTGCACTTCGTTGCACTGTCTTTGACTAATACACTTAATTCTCACATTCCTATCACCAAAACACACGACCTGAGAAAATAAGGCCCTATCTTTTTAGCTGTCAATTGTTTATGCTCTGTTTTTTTGGGGTTTGGGGGTTTTTGTCCTCAAAAGAGTTCTGTACATGTAGTTGAATTCCTGCCATGGCTTTGTCTAACACACAGCTATGAGTGGTGGGATCCAAGCAATATTGTCAAGACTTAATTTTGTTAAAATTATCCAGCTTCCCTTCAGGCTGGCAGGTATTTAGTACCTTAACTATTATGCCATCAAGCAGGATAGTTCACCAAAGGAAATCACAGGGTTTTTTATAAAGAATGCTTGATCATATCTGCTAATTCATTTTAAACAAAGTGATACACAAAGCAGTGCAAAGAGATTCCAGTTCCTGCTCCGGAATGATGAAAGCCATCCAGAGCTCTCCTCAATCAATTACTTCAACATGTCAGCATCCCTCAATTCTCCCTGCTTCCCACAATCAAGGATTGGGAAACCTGCAGAAAATGTAAACTACAGAAACCACTGGGGGAAAAACAAATCCACTAGTGCAATGACCCACAGTAACACCTGAAGAATAAACACTCTGCCCACTCCTTGAGCTTTTCCCTGCCAAACTTTCCTCTGTCCTTCCTCCTCTCCTTAGATTTGTTTGTTTTTACGCTTGTCCTGAGGATTAATAAGGGCAGTTTCAGCTGAAAGGGAAACTCTCCTCAGGCACGAGGTTACCAAGAAAAACAATTTTTTTCTTCAAGAGTAAACAAGCTGTGTGGATACCAGTGAAGGGAAAGCAAAGCGTCCTGACTGAAAATTGTTGGGTTTGCTGTCAGAAATGACACATCAGCTTACCCAAAACACTTTTTGGGGCGGTCGGGGCAGAGATCTGGAGACCTCTTCCCAAGCATTCGCCAGGTGAGTTCCTCCACCCATGTTGAGAGCTTTCTCAGTGCTTGTGAGGGAACCAGAGCCTGGTGAAAGAAGTCAGGGCACTGTGGGACTTCCTCACACGGCAGATTCCAAGCTTCGTCAGCTTTGGTTTTAATGGGGTTTTGCTTCGTTTTTTCTCCTTGCACATGAGGACAGTTTTGAGATACACCCTTACTGTCCTCCAGGTTATTTCTGCTGCCTGCTCCCCTTTCCATGGGAGTCATAAGAAAGATTGATGCCATGAACTTTTTTGAAAGCTGCCAAAACACTCTGGAATCCTTGAGACAAAGTCCTGTGATTCACATTAAGGCATAGCAAGTCAGATCCAAAGCAGGAAGTCCATGATAGGATTCAGCAATAAAAAATGTGACTTTAATTACAAAGAAAAGGGAATTTTATTATATTGCATCAAGAATTCAAGCAGTAAGAGCCAGAAAAAATATTTTGTGATTGCAGTATAGAGGATTCCAATTTGGAGGAGGGGCTAAAGACACTTTGAATCCCATCACAAATTCAGATTGAACCTACACTGTGAAGAGACACGTTAGGAAGATATTTTAATTTTGTTTAGGGAAATTTCAAATTCTTGTAGGTTTGTTCTGTTTTCTATTTGAAAGAATACTGAAAACAAGTGGAGAAATACCTTATTTGCACTAAGAGAAATACTAATAGAGTACTGTAAGGAACATTTTATTGAATATTTTTCCTTTTTATAACATAGAAATGCAGGCTAAGGTAAACTCCAGAAAAATTCACCAAGTAATTAATAATTAACATTTTAAACAGCAAAAATAGAATGATCAGTACTAATAATTGTTAATATAAAATTATGGATGATAGCAATATTAATGGTTTGAGATAAGCTAATTATCTTCTTCCCTCTGAGCCTCCATGCTCATTTCCTATGGGATCAGAGGCCTCAGATACAAAAGTTCTCAAAGCCCTCTAAGAAAGATGCATATTTTTTGTAGAAGCTTTTCTCTACCCCTCTCAGCCTCTAAGGCATTTGTATCCATCTCCAAGAGGATTCACAATCTCAGCTGGAACAAAGCACAGTTCTGATCTATCACCTGGCATGACCAGTTGTCATTTTAAGCAATACCACTTAGATAATATTCTATTTTCTTTCGTGAATTGAGTGAAACACTGAGGAACGTGTTCTCAAAAGAAAGGTAAGTTATGGAAGCACCATATGAGAAAGACAGGACACCCTTATCTGCATTCCACAACTTCACGGTGCAGGAAAGGCTTCAATATAGAAAAATCACTAAGTCACTTTAATATTGTCTTTACGGTTTGAGTTTCCTCAATAATGAATTATCTAGATGGAAACAGAAGATCATTAGCAACTGTTGGGTTATAATTCTGTCATCAGTTCCAAGTGAAATTACTGAGTTAATATTTTCTTCCTGAAGATTGCATATGATGTTCATAGACATGGTAATTTTACAAGCTGGCATCTCAAAAAAAAAAACCCCAAAACCTCTCAGTTGAAGTAAAGTTCAGGAAAATTGGGGGTGTAAGTAATAGCAAAGGGTGAAAAATCAGAGAGCAATCTTTGGTACTAGAGCAATTCAGTGATAACAAACTCAACAGCCTTACTTTATAAATACACAGCACTGAAGGTCAGTTAAAACAGTTATTTTCAAAAAAGAAAGATGGATTTATTTGGTATCCACATAACATTTTCCTCTTCAGAAATCCCATAAGAACTATCACATCAGCCAATAATATGTGCACAATGAAAATCAAATATTTTCAAGAGTTGTGTGTTATTAAAGACATTATCCAAAACTACACGTTTTAGAGCACATACAACATGTATTCAAATAGGAAGGAGCTTTACATATTAGAATATACTGCTAGAGGTTAAACTGATATATTGTATATATTGTTATTGTTATATTGTTAAAGGGCTTGGGGAGAGATTTCTTGCTGCTGAAATATCCTGCATTCAATTATTTCAATAAGTATTCCAGTATGAAATTATTAAAAATGTTCTTTTATATGTTATACAACAAAATAACTTCCTTTTAAAAGTTTTCTTTCATGAGAAACCGTATATTAATGCAAAAATGTAGAAGTGTCAAACATATTCCCCAAAAGAGTTAGTGTGGTTTGGAATGTTATTTTCTTGACCTTTCCAAAATACTTTTAAGCTTATCTGGAAAAGAAATTTGTATCTTATTTTTCTAAAGTCACCATAAATGAAGAAAGATCAGTTCACACAGCTCAACTATACACCCCACTATTCAAGTATTTATCAACAAAAAGCAATTTCAAAGTAGCTGCCTTGAGAGTGTTCAGGGATAATAGCTGGACAATTCATCCATAAAATTAAGCCAACAACTCCACCACAAGTTTCTTGACAGACTTCTCATAGCTGAAAATGTCAACTAAACTCTATTCTTCTTCAGCCCAATAACAAAAGCTCTACTACACAATGATTTCTTCATTCATCTGACTGCAGGAAATCCATCTGCACTGTGCTTTAAGGTCTGGACCACCTCTCCTAAGCCAACCAAGAGTCTTCTGCAGAAGTCAGCTTTAATGTTGTGATAATGATTTAATACTTTAATGTCATTTGAGAACACTGATTTAAAATTAGAACATTTCAACACAATTTGAAGGGCTATGCCTTGAAGAAGATAGCTTGGGGGAAAGGAAGGCTTTTTAGACCAAGAAAATATTCAGGAGCATGCTTTTATTTATTTATTTTCCAACTGAAAGCCCAGGCTCCTTTTTCTGGAAGTTATCTTCTGTACTTTTTAATTTTTTTTTACTTTTTATAAAATGGGAATAGGAGAAGCTTTTCACCTTTGTTTTAAGGACTCAAAACTGAGACTTCTTTTTTTTCAATTCAACCGAAGTTACAAAAAAGAAAAAATCTCAAACCTAAAAGGCACAGGTAGTCATATACACTGAATTTCTAATTAAGTCCTAAGAAGTCTTCTGAGTCTCATACTCTTGATATGCCTTGATTTCTGTGAGGGAAATGCTGGGGTTTTTTACCAAACTCACCCATTATTGTAGCTATAAATGTTATTATTGTTACATCACACCAATTCTCTTTTCGCAGAGCCCGAGCTTTGTTCACATAAAGGCAGGATGTTCCCATGGGAAAAGAAAGCCCTTTCTCTCAGATGTGTGTGAGTAAATGCAACATTTCAACTCAGAAAACTTTAAAGGAGGAAACTTTAGAAATTGTCTAGTTACCTCAACTTGTAGGATCTAACACCAAAACACAGAGCAGCCATGATTACTGATGAGGGTGCTGCTCCACAAGGGTGTGGCTTCCTTTCCTTCCCAATTTTTTTTATGTAGTTTTTGCTATATGTTTATGAGACTAAGGTGTCCAAAAACACTGCACAAGATTTACCAGAGGTCTGTAGTGAAAATATTTGCAAACTGAAAGATCTATTGCCTATTCAATAAGTTTAGTTTTGAAAGAAACTAGAAAATATCCTCACCTCTTCAGTTTTCTTTCAATTTACTGCTCTACTCAGTTCCTACCTTTATGGAGAGATATGCACAAGTGAGTTAGAGAAATAAAGGAGAGAGAGGGGGGCCCTATGAGGCCATCACAACAGAAATGAAATGTAATAAAAATCTGATTGTGGGCAAATCTACTGACAAAGACAAAAGAATCTAAAACAGACAGAAGTAGAAGAGTTTGTTTAATTTCATGTGTTTGGGATTCCACAGAGTTTCTACTAATTTTAAAAAATCTTATATAGATGTACAAGTGCATGGTGCTGGAATTACTGTTAGGCACAGAAAGTGAATCTCTATAAATATATTTAGAGGTAGAATTTCATAAACTAAGGTGTCTGGTGCAGATTTGGAATAGTTCTGTTCCAGATATAGAGAACAGTCAATCACAGAGATTTAGAACTAGACCAAAATATTAAGAAAAACAGGTGAAAAAAAAAACCCAAAAAACCATGAAAGAAGGAGAGTGGATACAAGGGAGAGGATTCCAGGAAATGCAGAGTTTAAGAACACAATTAATGAGAATTTGAAACCAATGTGGAAATACTTGAGAACATATTGAAGGGAAGCAGCAAATATAATTTTAAATGCAAACTTCCAGCACAAACACCAAAAGAGGCCAAACAGCTTGTAAAGTTGGAAAGTGAAGAGATCAAGCACCAGGCTTAAACAAAAGAGAATACTTTTCCCTCAAAGCACATAACTAAATTCAGAATCTTGTTGCCACAGGTTACTGTGGAAGCTAAGATGACAAATGTTTTGAAATGGGACTGGACAAGCAGGGGGAATATAAATAATGTTTAAGTTAGGAAAGATGCAGTGGAACCTCTGGTTTTACACATTGTAGGAGATCTTCTGTTTGAAAGCACATTTCAGAATACTAATGAGGATGTAACTCAGTCTTTCAGTTGCCTTTATGTGCAAAAAAATAGCTTGCCCAAGAAAAAAAAATAAAAAATTGGGAGGCTGAAGACAAAGGAATATGTTGTGCCACTTTTTATTCTCCAGAGATCCTAAGTAACTGGCTCAAATGCTTTCCACTGTAGTTATAATTTGGGCAATAAGAACTGCCTTGACCATCCACAGCTGCTGATTCATGTTCATTTCCATATTGCTCTTCTAGATAATTGCTGCACAACACATCATAGCTCTGAATGTTTCACTTAATTTAACGCCTGGCTGTAGATTGGCCGATCAGGATATTCCACCAAGGTGCTCTATTTCAAATAGGGCTGCAAATTATCAACTGCTGCTGTTTCCACTACGAAGGTTTCTGGACGATGTGGACTTCTGTCACTCGCTCCAACGTGACGCTGAACTGAGCCTTTGGCAGTGACACCCAGAGGTTGTGAACCACTCCCACAAACACAGCAGCTGTGTCTTCAGGTTGATTATGATGGAGCACCTCCTTCCTCCAGTCCAGCTAAATCACTGCAGTTATTGCCGGAGCTCTCCAAGCAGAGTCTATGTTTTTGGGTTGAGCAACACGAGTTTGACGGTTTGCTCTGTTTGCTGGTGATTGATGACAAGTATTTGGACAAAGGTAAACAAAAATTCTTAATAAATTGGAAGAGAGGGAAAATTGCCTGGAGCCCATTACCAAAGAAAGGGTGCAATATATCTAGCCAGAATGAGCACTTCTAAAGCACTAAGCTTGCCAATTAGAATACAGAAATGACAACTACAGGCATTAAAGCCTGTGCCTTTGTTACTGCACGAAATAAATGTTTGAGCAAACTACATGTCTTGCCTTTGCGGTTCTGCCTATAAACTCTGACTTTGTACCCACCTTCCTGCTTCACAGAGTACTTTTTGACGTTTATTATTAACAATACATGTTAAGAAAAATGAAATTAGCAGTCACACTGATGAGCAAAGCAGCATCACCATATCTAATAGCCCAATTTAAGCCTTTAGCCTTATTCAAATAGATTAAATTTCTCTAAAGTCTGGTTTCTTTAATTATACAAAAAAAAAATCAAAAAATAATTTTTATGTTATCAGATACTAATTGTATTGTACAGATTGCTATTCATCTGCTTATAATAATATTTATTTCCACTGTCATCACTTAACATCAAAACAGTATTACTTCATCATCAATCACAGGAAAAAATACTACTCTTCTGTATAATTTTGTGTTTAGGTTGGTCCAGTTAAAGGCATGAGACACTCTCTGCTTGGTTTGTATAATTAATATGCATAAATAATTTGCTTACCCTTAATCTCTAATTATGATAAACTATATCTTCCATTTTGAGGCACTCTTGTCTCTACGCTAAAGCTGTTTAAATCTTTTCTGAGTTAGGAAGATAACTTTAAAAATTGAGAGAATTAGGAGATTGGGTATCACAGAGGGGGATTTCATACGGAGAAGAAAAGAAAAAAAGAGAACCCAGATGAAGCTTTTACACCATTAACAAACAAAAGGAGATAAAAATCTATTGAAGTGAAAAAAGAAAGGAATAAAATGTATGGAACTTGCGGTACAAATGATAAAAGGAAAGCTGTGGATCATATTGCACTTCCCTGCCTCTGCAGAGGATGCCTTCCACCGATGTCCTCTGTTTCCTCACACAAACTTGTGTGGGAAATCTGGCTTGTACCTTGTCTTAGAAACCTGATACTCAAGGTAAGAAGTCATATGATAAATGAGCGCTAACAAAGGAGTAGGACAAAAAATTACATCAACATATTAAGCATAGGGGAAGGGATGAGAGAAATCAAAGGATGCTTCCAGATAGATTTAGGAAGATAAAAAAAAATACATCCTCTATTAAATAGAAGGATGCATCTCAGAAAATGATAAAAAGTAGGTTTTCCAGACCCCAGGGAGAGAGAGAGAAAAAGTATTGCATAATTTTAGGAGGATTACGTTTCACTAGAGACATTCATGAATGCAATGAGCTACAGAAGGGGTAAGGCTGCTTAAATTTATCTATACAACTGATTGCGCCATACTTGATAAAATAATTGTCAGTCTCCTCTGTACTTAAAGTAAACCTAACAACTCTGAACCCCAGTGAGCTGTTAAGTACTAAACATCATCTCATGCTCTGTCACATAACTCTGATTGTTTCAGAAGCCTCGGAAGCACCTGACATTTACCTTCTCTAGTTCCACCGCTGGAATCACAGAAATGCAATTAGGAAAACTCAGGTACTCATAGCAGAAAAGGTCAGCAACGAGCAAGCTAAACCCGATAACACACCTAATGTGCTGCCAAACATAACAGAATGCCTCCCCGATAATGAATGATTTTACAGACTGCCAGGAAGTTGATGCAAGATAATCAGATCAACAGGGGACACGCCACTATGTGGAAGTGGAAATGGTGAAATATTCTTTGATAGAGTTCTATTGCAGAGTCACCGCTGATGGAAAAAAATCCCCCATTATAAAAGGCCACACTTTCAGAAATAATCACATAAATAAATTGGGCAGAAAACACAAGTGACAGAAGTTTCAACATATGGTAAGTGCAGAAGCTGTTACCTCATCAAAGGCAGAGCACTTTGTGCCTGCAGCCAACAACCAACCCACCACCGCCTCTGGGATGCAAAAGACATTTTTTCTTTTCCTCTTTTTGTAGCAGCCAATGTAAGTAGAGGTTAGAGGGTTTAGCTTTTCTGTTTCTTTAACACAGAAATACTCACGCAGCAGTACAGGCTCTGTGTTCCTCATGCAAAGACCTCTTCCTTATTTGTGTCACTAATCCTACATAAACTAACGGTGAACTTTGAGAAAAATGAAAAGTAACTGGGTGTTTCTTTTGATAAATGACATTTCATCAACAGTGCCAATAAATGTCTCATTATCGAAAGCAGCAGTTACTAGAAGTTTTATGACAAATACATAGAGGGAGGTTAAAAGTGAAAAATGTTTCTGATACTTTGCAACCACCAAGGAAATGTATACCTGTTGTAACTGAGTACATCATGAGCAAAAAAAAAATCTACATAATTCTCTTGTCTATTTAAAGACTAAAATTTGCATCAGATTTTTTTATTTTATTTTGTCATAGTTATAAGAAGTTGCATTTAAAAAAAATAGAGGGAAAAAAGTACCATCATGAACTACAGTTGAGATTCTGCCGCTATATTCTCTTATATTAAAGTTCAAATTACGGAAATCATAACCTTCCAGGAATTACCAGTGATAAGAGAACAAAGTTTTGAGACTCCTAGATCCAAACTGCAAGGCTATATTAAAGGCAAATGCTAATTTTATGTTATATTTTCCCCTATAGCTGAATATAGCAATCTATTTCATGATCAGTGTACAAGACAGCCATTCTTTTCACATGACACATATTGTTGCCTAACTTACTAGGGGGGAAAAAATAAACTGTAATTTAATGTGAACCTTCCTATTTTTCCATTTTATTGGAAGTAGTATAATGCATTTAGGACATGACACACTCTTGAGGTCTAATTTTAATGATGGGCCAGGTGGTATCAGCTAACTTGTACAAGCTGAATTTTCTCAGTTGCAGGCTGTAAGGTGTGTGAAATATCCGATGTCCTGTCTTTGGTGGTCTATAAAAATCTAAGCAGGAAACCTCAAGCACACATCTGTCTGATATTTCTCATCATACATCCTTTTGTAACCAGCTTTATCTGAACAGCTGGGCCTGAGGCAAGTGTTTATGAAACGGTACCCACACACTGCAAAACATTTTTACAGGTGCTTACTTAGCAAAAAGTTCACAGCATAAGTGAATATATTTTGTTTGAACTGTAAGAAGAGAGGCGTGCCAATAAAGGAAAGACAACACACTCCCCACAGCTAGACGATAGCATCAATAAAAGTGCAATTACACTTCCAACTTTTTCTTGCTATCCTTTCCATAATGAGCATAAGCAATTGTATCAGCTGGCCATGTTAAATATGCATAGCATGCACCAAGGAGAGCACACTCACCATGTACTATCAGGACATATTCTGTGCTGTTTCGGCCGATGGGATTTTTTGCTTCACATCGGTATGTGCCATTGTCTGTTTTGTTTAGGAAGCTGATGCTTAGAACCCTGCCATTGACAACCATTCTCTCTGGATCTGGTAGCTCCCCACCATCCTTTGTCCACAGTACTGGTTCTGGCCTGTTGGAGCAAAGCAAGGCATTTATTTAGACACATGGAACACGTCTATGCAGCATGTAAATCAGAAATAGCAGCACCAGAAGCTTATGAATAGCCACCTACCACCAAAGAATATTTGAATTACTGGACCTAATAAACTCACTATTACAACCTTACCATCCTGGATGTGAACTGCTAAAGAAAGTGAAAGAACAAGAAGAGAACTAAGAAAGAAGAGAAATAAAAAAGGACGCAGTACAGGCCAAGATCTTTCCTAAATTAAAAAAACAGTTGTCATGAAGTTTCAGGGTGCACAGATGCTTGGCAAGGTAAGAGCAAACAGGACAATTTGGGTGTAAGTGGTTTGTAAATTACTTAGGCCATTCATATTCACGAGTGAACTTGAAAGCACTGAGTATTTTTCCTGAAATAGGCATATCAGTCCCAAAGTAGCAGGTGTTACACAGAACCTAAACTTGTTTCTGTTGCTGTGTTGTGCCACAGCCCATCCCTTTTCCAAACTTTTCTTCACCCTTCTCTTAAATGATTCCTTGTTTCACATGTTACCACAAGCAATGTAAGATTTAACGTGAAATCCTGGATATTCTTCTCTTGTGCCCGATGCACTCACACCAAACAGACCCAAGGCAATGCCTTGGCAGTGATAACCCCCTAGGCAAGGTAGGTGCACCAGAGAGAAGGGAACTGGCGGTCCTGCAGGTTCACATACACCTTCCCACTGGCAAGGCACACCTAACTCCTTCCTACAGACTCTCAAGAAGCCCCACAGTCCCTGAGATCTGCCCAACAGACAGCAGGATGTATTTATTACTGGCATGCAGCTTTTACTTACATGTAACAAGATATATTTTCAAATTTACATGAGGGAAGTCACCAAAAAGACAGGCCCGTAACTGGGAATGAAAGGTTGGTTTACTGAATCTTGTCTATGCCATGAGCAGAGAGAGCATCTCAGGCTCTTTTACACCAGCCACGTCAGCAGGATATTCACAGCCTGGGGATTCAGTGCTGCCTTGCTGGTAGCTTTCTGCAGTATAACCCACATATCAATCTCCATCCAAACATGCAGTTGTGTGACTCAGTAATAAACCAAAATATAACACACAACAATTACCAGTTGCCAGATTAGTCACTAGTCTTTCTCAAGAAACACTTAATTTCACTAATTTGAGGCAGGCGATTAAAGCCTATTAGATATAAGTGCTAAGAAATAGAATTAAACCTAAATACTTAAGGAGAAGCATTTAGCCAAAATGTGGCCTCAGAAACAGAAAAGTAGTTCTAATGTCTGCAGTGACATGATTTTCATTTGAGTGAGGCAAGGCATGTAAACAAAGGGATTTTTTCTGAAATTCACTCACTTCTATGAAATTCATATTAGTCTTTAAAGAAAAGGATTATAACCTACACTTATTTTGAAATGTAACAGATTTACACACATTTTAGTAATACTTGGATGACATCCTGTTAAAATGTTGCTGAACTTATTACTTAAACTGGCTATTCTGTGAAGTTTTGATTTTTTTTCAGAAAATCATCTGCCCAGAGAATAAAAGCAAGGATTAAGAACTCATGGTGTGATGGGCCTTATTTATACCTTACCATAAATATGCCTTAATACTCTTCCTAAGTGCACTTTCAGGAACTGGTATCTAAATACACATGATTCACAATGTACACACTTCCTTTCTGCTTAATGCGAGCAGGGAATCCAGATGTGTCCGTGCTGGTGCAGAAACATTGCCCTACACAGTTCACAGCATTAAGGTGTGATTTGCTGTGATATGTTAAGGTGGATTTGTTCAATTTTCCGGCCAGCTCCGCATTGTTTCCCATTTACCAGCTTACTGTGGATCTGTAATCCCCGGAGTGGGGACTCTGAAACACTTCTGCTACAATGTGCACCATTACCTGCATAAATGGCGTGTTAAAGCAACTTCTGTGCAGCGGTAATTTATGGAACTTAGGTTTTAAATTGAAACTAGATGGCATATCCTAGGGGAAAACCTATAGGATAACAAGTAAGTATGAAATGGAGCCGTAGATATAAATTATTCAGGGAGCTCTGTCACATTGTAATACACCAACTCTAGTCTTATACAGAGCACTTAGCTATGGTTGCAAAACGATGTCAGGCAGAAAAACCATGGCTTAGGGAGAGGCAGATCTGCATTCTCTGGGTGTTGGGGAGGCTGCTAATCAACAGTGAATATTCAGCCATCCCGTGCTGTATTTGTGGCAGCAGCAGAGCAATTCCTGGGCAGCAGGCCCGTAGTCAACACATCCCGGTGGCCAGGCACAGCTCTCCCTCCATTTCCCCGCTCTCGGGCACGGTGCTGCCTAAAGCAGCAGTTCTGTCACAGCCACAGAAGTAAATTCTCCCTGCACTGCTGGGAAGCTTTGAGACACTTGGTCTAAAAAATTCACTGGTTAGGCAGAAGTGAGCTAAGAAGAGGAGACATGCTCGTGCACCCAGGCCAGGCCATCACGCTGCTGTGGTCAGCAACAGCGGCGTGGCTGTTTAAGGGAAGCACGGGAGCACATCCATCTTCTGCTGTCCACTCTGCACTCTGGCAGCAACCACAATCACTTTGTCAGGGGTGCTGCAGGCCGCATCTCGTGTCCTCTTTTGTATCTACTCATTATTTAGACCTGTTGCCTATGAAAATATCTTGTGGAATCTGCTTACGACGTCCATCAACTCAGCCTCTTGTAGCAATGGATTCTGGAAGTTCCCTGTCTCTCATGCAAAATGCTATTTACTTTTATCTCTTTTATACTGATCTCCTAGAAGTGGCAATTAATATTGCAGGACATGGTAAGTAACATTACTTCCTATTGTAACCTTGCAAATTATGTCAGCCTTGTATTTAGCAGGCCTCTCTCTCCCTGTTTTTCTTTGTTTGTTAGATTTTGATACCTCTGAGATTATCAGCAGCGAAAAAAAACTACACAAAAAAAGGGCAAAGGAATCTTAACTGTAGAGCACATTGGCTCTTCTTTCAAAATTGCCTTAATACCTTCATTGTCCAAAGCTGAAACACTGAAACAGCTTTCCTTCTCTGTCACAAGGCACAGACAAGTGTGCAATCCCCACAGTTTACCCTGTTGAAACATGTCCACAGGTGCAGACCCAGACAGGATTCTTGCTCTAACCCAACATTTTGAAAGGGACACTTAGGTTTTACATGCTAAAACACCTGGCAAATATGTACACTTCTAATATTGCACATTTTTCTCTATTGCATACATCTCTAACACTGCAGAATTTCAGCTACTTTTTTTTAATACTAATGAGTTGCCAGAATACTGTCAATTCCTATGTGAACTGGAACAAACAGGGATGTTTGTACAAACAATACCTTCCATTTGTGCTTACTTTAGCTTGTATCACACTTATCAGTTTAATACCCTTTTTTTTTTTTTTCCCCCCCCAGAAAATCCTGAAAATACCTTCCTAGGGGCACAACAGCTATGAAGTCAGAATGAGCACTGTGGCCAGGAACACCACTGCACGCTGCCACCTTCACACATCTCACGGCACTACCAAGCTCAGTGACCTGCTCTGTCCTAGCAGGAACACAGCCTGCTAAGTGCCAGTACAGCAACCCAAAAACCAAGTCTGTCCCCCCTTTTCTGCTGTATTGGATAAGAGGTGCTTTTCTATACCCACAGTTTAATCCCTCCCTTGTGGATGTGGTTAAGTAGAACCGAGCTGTGCTACCACTGAGACCCCGCTTTGGGTTACAGGAGGTAGCAGAGCTGAAGCACCAAGATGCCGTTTTCTTCCCCAAAACACAACTCTGCTTCTGGCTTACTTATTCTGATTTACTCCCCAAAAACCAAGTCTGTCCCCCCTTTTCTGCTGTATTGGATAAGAGGTGCTTTTCTATACCCACAGTTTAATCCCTCCCTTGTGGATGTGGTTAAGTAGAACCGAGCTGTGCTACCACTGAGACCCCGCTTTGGGTTACAGGAGGTAGCAGAGCTGAAGCACCAAGATGCCGTTTTCTTCCCCAAAACACAACTCTGCTTCTGGCTTACTTATTCTGATTTTCTCCCACTGTGACTTTTTTTTAAAAGAAAACCCAACAAATTAAGCACGCTGTAGTGAAGAAATACTTCCAAAGACACAGCTCAACTGTGACAAGCCATGGTATTTCTTTGGCTGGTATGTCCTGCTTTTACTGATTTTTGATGTTGAATTCAGCTGCTTATTGGTGGCATCACGACCATGTTAAACTGAAAGAAGAGATACTAAATGCAAGTTTTATGAACAATGATTCCTCTGCCTGCCCCCCAAGACATCTGAAGTCTAGGCTTGCTCTGACAAACTGTTAAATGCGATTAGATTTTGTAATAATTTATGTTTATTCCTAACAAAAAAGCCCATAAATATTCAGTGAAAGCCTTAGAAAGGGGAACTGGTTTGTAGTATAAAAACCTGAGTTTTTAAAGTGTCTTCATATTAGCCTCAAAACCAGAGATAAAACCAAAAAAATTTGGTATTATTTTCCAGTCAGAATGAAATGGGATTGAAATGAAGGTATTAAACCCTGGTGTGAGGTTCCACAATGCTTCATGTTTTATATTGTGGTAGTTTTCTTACAAGTAACTGAAAAAAGAATTGGGAAATAAAGCAAAACTATTTTCTAGTCGTGAGAGTAGAAAAACTCTTCTCCCAAAATAAGTCAGGGAGAAAGGTAAGGGCAAACTGAAATATGTTGAAAAAAAAAATTTAAAACCACATGTTTGATTAGGAAAGAACACTTGGACACTGCCTTACCTTTTCCACAACTGTTTACATAACATAAAAGTCAACAGTTATATTTGTCTACATTAATATTTTTTTTTTAGCTGAGGCCTTTCAGATTAAACAGGAATATTTTAAGACAAGTTTCTTAATTTTTCATCCCTTTTTCCATCCTTAACCAAAGGACAGTGATGTTTCAGGGTTTTCTTATAATCCTCCTCTCTAGTGATATCTTCATATTTAACTATAATAGTTAACTTACCCTTCATTTAAAAATTATACATACATCTATTGTATTATGTTTTATTTTTGAACAAAGTGGATTTAAGCAATGCAATCCATTTTCACTTGAAACTTCTTGGCTCTATTCATTTTTGTTGCCCTTTTGTAATTTTTGTGTACAGAAAGGTCATGTACAAAGCGCTCTTCACTGAGTCCTTAGTAAACAACATTTGGACAACTTCCTGACCCATGACAATAGTGCAGAATAACCTCTTCATTTCCATAAGAAACCCAACGCCACCTTTTTACACGTTCAGTCTCCCTGAGGATATTATCATTCAACTGGGTATCCAAGAATCCTGTCAAATTTTGTAGCCAATGTGGGTGAAAGAAAAAAAGATGGAAGAATAATTATTTGAGGAACACTAACAAGATAAGTAAATTCCTTATTTTGAGTAGGGCCCTCTCGAACAACACCTTTTACTTCTCCAAACAGGGGTACACTTGTATTCCCTGAAGCCCATAAAAAGGTAATCTAGTGGATATGCTCAAATGAAAGTAATGGAAAAGGCATCACAAGATTTATCACTGTTTCTTGCTGAAAACCTGGTGCAATGTTAGAAGTCATCTAAGGGAATGATTGCTTCATTAATTTGAAACCTATAGTTTCTCTGTATCAAGAAACTGGATTTTTAGCTTTATCAGTTAATCATCCACTTGAAAGTCTAAACCCTGGGGGAACCTTTTGTTTATATAAAGTCTCAGTCTGAGGAGTCATATTGGGATGAGCTGGTTTGGGAGCATTCCATCTATCAAAAACATCAATATCCACAGTCTCTAGCCTTTCATAAAAGGCTTGGATAGATGGATTTTATTTTATGAGATAAGAACTCTCTGTGATTTTCTAGTTCTGCAAAACCGGAGTAACCTTCACAGAACGTTTTTCTCCCCAGAAGAATTAGTGAGGAATATCCACAGCACCTTTCACAAAGTTCTCTCATTTTTTCAGAAAGAAGCTTTGAACACTTGAATTGACTATTATTATATTTGCCTCTTCTCTTCTAAGGATCTCAGCAGACATTAGGTAGCCTAAAAATAATAATAATAATGTCCTATACTAACACTTTTTAAATCATTAAGATCTAAATTACCAAAATATGTTAAAAAACGAGGTGGCAACTAAATATAGATTTCAAATATCAAAAATTTGACAAGAATTTGCAGCTATAAAGACAACAGGAACAACAAGAAGCATTGAGGACAGCTGCAATGTATTACGCCTTTGAAAAAGGTGCTTAAATAATAAACATAAAGAGGTAAAAAGCATCTCAAATGGTGTTAGCATCCACCATTTACAGGGAAAAAAAGAGAACACTAAAAAGTGGGAAAAAAGACAAAAATAGCAGAAAAGGAAAGCAAGCAAGCAAACAAACCAAACCAAACAAGAAAAAAACTTAAACACCCTTCATTCCTTACCTTTTGTCCTAGACAGACAAAGCCTTTGTTTTGTTCATCACAACTATCCTTAGGTGACAGACCGCCCTGCTTGTAGCTTGCTTTGGATAAATCAGGCAGCGCTCTCACTCTCACCAGATTACAGGTGCTAACCATGCTGATATGATAGACTAAATTTGCAGCTGAAAGTCCTTATCCCTCAGCAGACTGTGACAGCAACTATTTAAAGTGAATCAAGACTCTTCTCAAGGCAAAGATATTTGTTCTTCTACCCAAAGATACAAAGTATACCTTGTTACAGGGTAAAAGAGTAATGTTTCATACCCATATTTCCCCCGTCTTCACTCTAATTCTTGCAACTGATATCAAAGTTCCTTTCAGGTTAAAGACCTTTGCCTGTGAGATGGTGATGGTTCTGTTTCTACCAAAACTCTCCTTTTTTTTTTTTTGTATTTCCTCTCATTAGGCTGATAATCCATTTCCTTTTATCCCTTAGTACCCTTAGAGTCTAGGACACCCTTTGACCTGAGGCTTTCCACCTTTGACACAACTGTGCAATGCTGCTGCTCTCTGTCTGGAGAGATTTTCCCAACTGATCACAAAGCCATTATAATTTTAACTTCTTTGAAACCCTTACCTGTAGTTTTTCCCTTTGTGCATATCCTGTACCCCCTCCCTCCAAAAAAAACCCCCATCTCCTTTGTTAGTCATTTTCAAGAAGGCAAGGCAATATCAGCCTAATATTCTGAAAAGTGCCTAATCCATATATATATATGTGTGTATATATATGTGAAGTTTCTTACCTAATTCCAGCATTATTCACAATCTTCTCCGAGGAGTATAAAAAACCCTGCTGTGAATAACATTTTGGAGAATGGCTTTCTCATAGTCATGAGACAGATCAACAAGAGAACTTAAGTGAAATCAGAAGACAGCTTATCGGTGAATTGCATCAGAAATATCCCTTGTATTCTACTATTGTAAGCAGCAGGGAGGCTAGAAATGGACAAAAAGATTGTCTAAAAAGAAAAAAAAAAGAAACCCAACAAAAGTTTGTGAGGGAGATGCCATAGGGAGTAGTTGCCATTCTATAAGCTGTCCTGGTATCCCATTTCTCACAAATCTCTCCCACATTTTATATACACTACACCTGCTTTACAACTTCTGGTGCCTCATTTCATCCCCCTTCCATTTTTTTTTGCTTTCTCTGAATCTTACCAACTTCCCAAACAACAGATTGGGCATTTCTACTCCTTTACTACTTCTCGAAACCTTTCTGCACCAGGCAGGCAGTTATATCCAAGAAAGGCAAAATTCGCTGAACTAATTCATTTATGCCTCCCCTCAGTTATGAATCTAGAAGCAAAAAATAGAGGAGGGAGAAAGAGGCTGCCACAATTCCAAATTTTCAAGGCCAGGCCTCCACTTAGGAGCAAATAGGACTGAAGAACTTGTGTATTATATATTATACATATTATTATTACTTAAACTTATGTGTTCCATAAAGAAGACAGGTAAACCTCTTCTAAATACACCATCAGGTCAGGGAATAGGCACTGACTTAATCTTTTTTCACAATAAATCTGGAAAGGACAAGGAGATTTTAATGCTTTTTTAGTAGTTCAAATCAAAATGCCAAGTATTTCAGAACACTTTTAGTAGCCAGCTAATAACCACACTTTTTTATATGTATTTTAAAGTCTGAGGCTCTAAACATCTTAAGTTCAGAGGAAACACTGTAACCTCTACAGTTTACGAACAGCTTTAATAAGAAACCTGCTTTAAAACCTTATCTTTAAAAAACAATGGTATGTATGGCTACACTGTTCATTTTATGTTGCCAGTTTATAAATAATTTATATTTCTCTTAAATTTTAACCAGGAAAAAGGAAAAGTCCTCTACAGAAGTACAACACGTCTTTCAAAAAGATTCCTGAGGCTAAAAAGGCAGAAGGAGAGGTGCAAGCCAGCACAGCAGCAGGAAAGACAAAAAAAAGCCAACAACAACAACAAAAAAAAAAAAAAAAACAAAAAAAACAAAAAAAACAAAAAAAACAAAAAAAACAAAAAAAACAAAAAAAACCCCAAACCAAAACAAAACAAAAAACCAAAAACAAAACAAAAAAACCCGAACCACATTTAACAATCTTGTGTCATAAATCCTTCCTCATTTGCTGGGGAACAGAGGCCTTGCAGGAGTGATGGCCACTGTGAGCTAACAGGCAACAGCTCAAGGACAAAGCAGTAGGTAACTCCTCACAGGAAACATCTGCAGGTTGGCCTGCACTCGGCCACAGACTAGATAAGGTGTTTTCCAATTCCTATAAAGTAGCAAAGATGCTTGTTTTGTATCAGAATTGTACTGAAGGCCTGATACGGCCAGATTGCACAATGCTGCACCCGTGCAGGTGGATGCACAAAGTATTACCTGCCGTGCTGTTGTTCAGCAGCTCTCACAGGCAATGTATGAGATACACCTAATGATGTATCAGTAATTAAGGGCAAGTTACACCCTTGTTTTTAGGAGACTGCGCAAGAAATCAAAGGGATAGAGACCTCTAAAAGGTGCATCTCCCTTAGGGGAAGGCAGGCTCCATGAAGCTGCCCCCTGATCTGGGGAATGGAAATCCAGCAGAGCCCAGACCCACACTGATGGCCAGGCAGTCTCACACGGGGAAAGAAGTGAGGTCAACTGACAGAAAAACAATGATGCCCTGAAAGCCTCTTTAAAATTCTGGAGCTGAAAGTACTTTGGATCAGCACTGGAGCACGTCGGTAATACACGCCCTTCCCCTGTTCTGCCTGGGACTCGTGCCATATATTGATGTGCAAATTACAAAGACAAATCCCTTTCTTTTCAGTCTCATAAGCTAAGACCTACACTCTCAGGTAAGAGCAGGGTAGAGAAGAGAGGAGAAACTATATACAGATAAATGAATATAAAGAATTATTGTCACACCTTCCTTAAATATTTTATTGCTGTTCCTAAAGGCTTTTTCTTTCCTGTCAGGGTACAGCTGAAATGATAAATGGCATGTAACAATTTTATTCACACGAAAAATTGTCGATTAAATATTGAAGTCTTAATGGCCTGGTTTCACTATAATTCTAGTCCTATATGTTTTTAATTATGCAGTCAGCGTTCAAACAGCTAAATCTTTGGGCTTCTTATGCTGCTGTTTACACCTTGTTGATTCCTTCTTAACCTTTGAGAGCTATTGAGAAATTAGTAGATTATTCTTTTTTCATCAGTTGTAAGTAAAGCATGACTATAAGAACAAAGGATGATGGAAACTGTCGTGGATTAAATGGACAACATCTGAGAAAAAATGCATTTCAAAGACATGCAAATGTCAGCAGTATTAAGATAATATGGTGCTCAAGTGGATGCATCAGAATGGCTGCTGAAAATTACTGGGATTAACCAGGAACTATGTTCTTAATGTTAATGAAGTACTGCTGGGGATAGGAAAGCTGCAGCACAGCATAATGATAGGATGTGCACACCTTAGTTACTATGCATGTGTCACAGAACAGAGGAAAATAACATCTTCTCATCTGGCACATCCTCAGACCTGTTTATAACACCGTGTCTCTTCACACCAGTTTGCAAGCATTCTGTAAACCATGCTTTTAGTGTGTTGCTCCCCTGGCTGGGGAAGCACTGGGGAAAATACTGATTTATCAGAAATAACAGAGAAAAAATAGCAGAAAGAGCTTCAGCACCACTTATTTAAAATGCTTTACATTTTCCTATTACAGGATTAAGAAAGATACATTTTCTCAAGCTAGCCTGGTTTACATAGGTTATGCTGAAGTACCACATAGAGATAATGGTGGGGATTGCAAAAAACAAGAAGCAGGCAGCAAATGCTGCCACACCACATTTTCATTCCTTTTTCTCTTTTTCCTTAACCTGCATTAGGTGTTGGTCATATCCTCAATGCCAGTTGAGGTCTGAAGGGCATATCATGGAATTAATGAGCAAATATTCTTCGGAGATTTTTTTCCCCTTTGCCAAGTCCTGATTTTCAACTGCTTAGATATTTCAGGCTGCCACACTGACGGATGTTCACATGCCTAATTTGCACTGTTTTGAATTTGCCTTCACTGTGTCCCAACATTCACAAGAAACTTTGTTATTACCATAAGCTGAGAAATCCCATCTAAGAAACGCCAGCTGCGTTTTCTGAGTTAAGGTCAAATGCTTCCTGGCACGAGAATCAAAGAGGAAAATGAAGAGTGGCTGATTCATTTCCACTTTTTCCGTTAAGTAAACAGTTGAAAATCTCATTCACAGTTATTTGCTTGTCCAAATACTACTTGTTTGAAATAATTTGCTGTTGATGTAAGACACAGTCAAGGAGAAGCCTCATTAAACTAAAATTCCTTCCTGCACTTGAGGTGCAGTGACAACACCCAGAGAGCTGATAAAAGCACCCGTGCTGCATCTTGGATGACAAGCAAGGACTTCAGTACCAACCCTCATTAACCAAGGTATGCAGTTCTTGACTTTCAATGGATGTAAGAACATTGTGAAGTTTGGAAGATGAAGGAAAATATCCTTTTTTTCACCAGATAAGAAACCATTAATAACTAGCCATAGTAACGACATTTCTAAGATCTTCTGTTGAATTGTCTTCTCAGCAAGTAAATATTTGTTGCTATATACAACAGTTTATAGGAGCACCAGAGGAATGAAAACACACCATAAAAATTTTGTACCTCAGTTATTTTTTTCATCTGTGTCAAAAAAAGCTGATGTTGAAGTGCACAGTATAAAATCATTATAAATAATAAAATGCTTTATACTTTCAAGATAATATAACGTTATCCTAATAATACTACATTGGGAACTTATGATTATTTGTATTTCAGAGCTAAATTCCATACCACGGTTTGTGTCAATTTCCTTTGCATCTAAAAATAACTTATGAAATGGTAATACAGTAAAGGGAAAAAGAGACAAACATTATTTACTTAGAGAAGTTTGCTTTTCTCTTCCCAAATGTGTTATTATCTCCAGACAGAGGGCAGTGCTTTAGTTCACACAAACTTCTCTCACACAGAAAATTATTCGTTAGTACCTTCATGGTAATAATTTTAGCACTGGAAAGGAGATATCCTCAAGCTCTCCGTGGGATCCAGCTCCATTAGCATCTAGTCCCAGCAAGCCTCAACAGCCTCTGCTCAATGCTTAGCAGCACAGGAACAGCTGCACTGAGTCAGACAAAAAGTTCAGCTAGCCCAGTCCCTTATCTCCAGCACCAGTGATAAGCAGATGTCTAGGGAACAGGCCAAGCACAGATCTCAGGCATTTCTGATACCAAGCACAGTTTAAAAACACTCTGTAAACCTTAAGGACTTGCCTTTTCATGAACTTAGGCAGTTTTCCCTTGAATTATTGTGAATTTTCACCATCTGTCATATCCACTGACAACAAATTCCCAAAGTCTACCAGTCATTTTATGAAAAATTATGTCCTTGCTTTGCAGCAAAGCTGGTTCTCACTTGTTTAACTTACTTAAACACTTGTATTTGTAGAGAGAATGAACCAGCAGTCTTTAAAAACTACCTCTGCACCATTTACAATTTTGGAAACATCTGTAATGTTTCCCTCCTATACCAAATAGGCCACCACAAGGTGTATTTGCTGTCCTTCAAAGATAGTTTAAAAAATGTTTATAGAATAGGTTTTTCCCTCTGCAAAAGGATTTCCGACCCCATGAAACTTCGTCTTTACTCAGATGTCTGCTAATTCTAGTCTTTTTTATAAATTTTAGTATTTAAGAAGCTCAGCTGTCAGTTCTACAGATATCCACATTCTGGGGTCTCTCCTGAAGCTCTGTTGTCCTGAGCTAGCCAGGTGGTTTTAAGCATTAAGTTTCCTGTCACAGTTCATAATTCATCAATCTCATCCATGAATTCCCTTGGAATGCCAGGGTAGAACCTTCTGGTCCTGCTGACTTCCTGCTGCTCATTTTGCCTCTTTGTTCCACAACCACCTCCACAGTCCATTTAAATCTTGCTGGCGAGCACCTCAGAAAAGAGGGCATCAGTCTGTAATGTACCCAGTTTCCTCTGTCACAGAAAATATGGATGTAGCAAATTCATCTGGCTTCCCTTTAAACCTTGATTCTCAGCTGATCTTAAAAAATGTACTGACAAACTTTGAATTATTTAATAAAAAAAACCCCTTGTATTTTCAAGTTTCTTTTCTAGTTAATCCTTAAATACTTTTTTTTCCCCCTGCTTTTTTGGTGGTTTGGCTTACTGAATTTTTATATTTAATCTGCCGAGATCTAAGAATCTTCCCTTTCCTTTGGAAAACAACTTCAGCTTTTCAAATTATAGCTTCACCCTTTTTATTACTTTGATTTCTTTTCTGTTTAGCCTCACCAACTTCTTCTCAAGGGATTCTGCTAGGTGATATGTATTGACCCTGTGGTTCTAAACTCTTTTTTTATTTTTCTAACATAGTCCTCAGGCTGCCTCGAAAGATTTCATTCTCTTAGTTGCCCCTTATAACTCCTTTTTAACAAGATACTTCATTTTTACGTAGTTCCCCTTTTTGATGCTGATTACCATATAATTGCCCAGACTTTGTTTTCTGCCTCTAGGTGCAAACAGCAAATAAATACTTTTTAAAGAATGAGCTGAATGAAGATGGTACTGGGAGCTCCTTCAGTCTGTGACTCCCTTTGGAGCATTCTCAAAACTGTGTGTACGAGGTAGAAAGGTAGGTTGGGGGGTATTTGAGAGCAATATAGAGTAAAAACAAAACAAAATACAAACAAAACCCCACAAACATAAAAAAAAACCCAACAAAAAATCATAAACAAAAAGCAATAGAAAGTAGAAACACTGGTCTGCCTCTCACTTACCTCCCTCCCACCACCCCGCAGAGACACCCACACCCCTCCTACTGCAGGGATAACACAGTCCATCCCACCAGCACTTCTGAAACCTTGGTAAATCTTTACAATTTCATCTTAAAAGTGACCAAGCCAACGTTTCTAAGCAAGAGTAAGCCAAAACAATGGGAAGAGGTGATCCAGGTGCAGGAGCAGGGGGTTGCCCCTGGAGGAGCACACTCTGGAGCAGTGCCCTCCTGTGCAGGACTGCAAATCACAGACTCAGTCTTTCCTCAGCTCTTAAATAATGTAAGTTTTGCAAGTGGTTTACCATCGTGCTTTAAACAGTATGGATGTGGAAATTTCATTTCTAACCAGCCAAACTCAGGTCTGAGAAATCTCCAAGATCTTCCTTACAATAGAAAGTCAAAAACTACCTCAACCAATGAATAATTTGTTAGACTAATAATAAATTAACACAATCTATTGTTTCTCTTACTTGTTTACTGTCATGCCTGACATAACCATAACCCCATTTATCTTGTCAACTCCATTTTTTCTGAGGTTATGCTCACCAAAGTGCTAAGCTTGTCTAGAAGGATGGTGTTTTACCCTGCTAGCTTACACCACATACAGGTTCTCAGGGTACTCTGCCGCTGTAAATGTGGGGTAAAAATGCAGCTCTTCCACGGGCTGGTGCTCCCCATGACACTGGGGGCTCCACACAACATCTGCTACACATATTCCAGAATTGTGAAACATAATGAGCATGACTTGCACTGAAGAAGTTATTCTAATGTGTATTTTTGTATTCTACTGCTAGTGGTTGATTAAAAAACTCTGTAATTTTATGTGTAACTGCATCTAAACACCTGTCTACAGAAACTGAAGTACCTGAAAGGCCAAACATCACATCTCCTCCCAAAACTTCTTTCTCATGTATTAACTTGCAGTCTAGTACTCAATAAGAATTACCTGCTCTGTATTTCAATTTTATCTATTATTCTATTTCACGTCCCTTTTTTATTTTAGAATGTGTTTCCACCTGAGAGCAAGGAAAAGAATTATTTGAAAAGCCATACACATGCAAAATGGATTTAACGAGCACTAAAAATGCTGCATGCAGTTGTTTTTCATACTGTACTTTCTGCACTTTTATGGATAAACACTGCAAAAAAAGGATGCTTAAAAAAGAGGAAAAGCAATTATTGAATTGAGCCTATTAGGCAATGTGATCATTTTACAGAACACTAAAGGGGAAGTTCTTAAGCACTGCAGGAGGCTTTATTGTAAAGTGTAATTTTCAGACAGCCACTAATGCTCCCACCTGCTTCTTTTTGTGTCACACTTTTTATAACACCAATTTCCCTGCTCTCTGCAAAATACTGAGGGGGGAAAAAAAAATTACAAAAAAGTGTAGAATGTCCCAGCTGTGAAAAGAAGATACAAGCTCCCAGAAGGACAGGATGTTTAATACAAACTGAAATTTAATCTGTTGAATATACATGCTGTATCTCAGCAAAAATGTTACCTGCTTCATAATATGTTGTCTACTACATCATAGCATAATTCTGCAGTGGAGGTGTAATGTCAATGAAATATTGGTGTAGAAAGTCTCAAGCTGAATATTTACACAATCCTTTAAAATAATTGGCTTTTTTCTGCGAAGACAAACTACCTATCTGGAAAGTTTCACAGGTAGACTTTCTCCTACGATTCATATGATAATCTTCATAATATTTTAGAACATTTTACTGAAAATGAGCACTCATTAAATATAACATATAACAGATGCGTACAAAATCAAGGCAGGCAATATCATTAGCATGAACTCCTTCAAAATTACAATAATTTAAAAATTGGTGAACTATCCAAAGAAAGTAATTGCAGCAGTGATAGCGAGGTACCGGCAAACGTTGCCAAGTTTGACTTCAGCAGGGATTTGGGCTGGCATCAGTGACTATCAGCTAGAATTGTTTCAAAAACAAACTGGACAAAGAATTTGGATACCGGAAATGCTCACTGATATTAACAGCCACGTTAATATACTAATATATAATAATATATTCCAATCTACAAAACTTTTGTCACACGCTGTGTGATCCTTGTACACTGCACATGATGTATTTTCTAGTTACCTTCCTGACTGGAAGTGCTTGAAATGTATTTGACACTGATAAAACTTTCTTTATATACACACTTCTGCCTGTGTGGGTGGAGAATGGAGGTGCTTAACTTAGAAGTTTGGCTGATGAGAAGACATTTCTCTGTGGCTGACAATAACCACAGGATGCAGAGTGATTAACAGCTGACATGGGATACATCCCATCAGATCAAGTTAACAGGAGGCTGGGTTTGAGTTAACAATCACCTACTCAAATGGAGTAAGTTCCTTTTGGAGAAATGGAAGCTCACACTTCTCCAAACAGAAAAAGCCATACAGAGAACCTAAATGGGATAAAGGCACAGAGATGAAAAAGCACTGTTTAAAAAAAAAAAAAAAAAAAGACAAAGTAGGAACATTTTAAGAAACTCTAACAAGGGCGAAGAGACAGACAGGACAGAGATACCCGCTGTATTTATAGAAGACAGGCTCAATCTAACTGCTGAACAAGCCAAATTCAAAGAAAGACAACTTGGAATGGACAGAGAGCAAGACAAAAGACAGGAACAGGAGAGCCTGAGCTATCTTGAGAGCTGTTCCCAGTGACAAGGAACACAGGGCTGAGAACTGTGAGGACGGTTTCTTACCTTTCTCCAAGTCTATATCCATAGATACAATATATCCTGTATATGTAGGAATTTATTCAAGCATATATTTACAAAACCTTGCCCAAAGCTGTGTGTGACATGTGTCCCTGGAAACTTCACTGTAAACTCACAGTGTTCAGAAGGCATAAATCAGATAAAGATATTTCAGTTGATGCTAGATCTGGGATCAAGGAAAAGAACACCATGGAGGCTCCTGGTTTGTTAAATGCACAGCAGTTTTGTTCAAAACCATCCACCTTTCTGCTAAGACAAAGATCTAAACATAAAGCAGTGGAACTCCAGTAGCTAGCTTCCTTTTTTTTTTTCCCACTTACTTGATTTCTTGATTTCAGTTGTAGATGGTCCTTTCCAGAGAAATCAGGAAAAAGACTCTTACAATTCAGGATTTCTTATGCACATATGTGTATGAAGCTTAAGGGAGAAATACTTTGATACCACATTCATGTTTTGCAAGAGTAATATTTCATCGAGGATATGGACAAATTCATCCAATTTTCCAAATCATTAATATTTATTGATACTGCCTTAGCATCCAGTTTGAACTGTGAATTCATTCTGCACCGTGATTTATAAACACAGAAACATGGATGCTTTTCCAGATTCATTATGATAATTCATATAGGCAGAATTGATACCAGCATTCCTTTCTAGGCTGCTAGGTATTCCTGGCACAATCCCAGAGAGCAGTGAATAAAAATCTATGTAGAAAATGAGATAATTTCTTACAGAACCTCCATCTCACCTGCCAGAGAAGCTGGGAAGTGCATCATGTCAGAGCAGGACAGAAAAAATTGTCCATGTACAAAAGGCTGGCCATCAGACTAATGATTCAGAGTCTCAGCCTGCCATTAGGATGCAGTTTCAAAGCAATATTGGCAAACTGCGTGCACCAAAACGTTAACGCCTGAATGTCAAGTGGGCTTCTGCAATTTTCTGCCCTAGATTCTGATTTCACTCTTGAGCACCGGTTTGTAGGCGTGCTAAGAACTCACTGTTACAGTTCAAACCAAGGATGAGCTATCTCCTGAGTGGGGTGCTGCGTCTCTCCAAATATTCTCGGGAAAACAGGGACTGTGATCAATTTTAGATACATCGCCTGTTTGTCAATTTTGAACTCAGAACTTTCTCCTGCTTCACTTCCCAGCTGTAAGTTTGAGGCAACTGAATAATCTAATGATACAAAGGTGTGGTAAAAATAAACAATTAAATATTTGCTAAGTTCTCAGACATTATGGGAAAAAAACCCCATATGAACAGCATGAAGGAGATCCTTTAATTCTCTATTCTGAGGGCATGCATCAAATAAGAAATACAGATCATTCATAGCTACCATTCATAATTACTGTTCCACTGAAGGAGTCAAGAATCATCTTCAAAGGTTATATCCTACCACAGTTTTCAGGAAGAAAATCATTATGATATAGTTTCTCATCACACAAAGAAAATCAAAAAATCCAAATGTGTCCCTTCTAGTATTTCTCAAAATGCCTTCCTTAGGTTCAGATGTCTTTTGACTTTCATTCAAAGTCTGAACTCCGGTAAGTATTCAGAGGAAGGAAGAGATTTTCTGCTATTTTCTTTACAATACCTTTCATCCTTAAGCCTGTGACAAAATGGTTCACGAGATAAATGTTCCTGTAATTTTTTCAACTACCAAACATGAAAACTCTGCAGAAACGGCAGGATCTGCAGATGAAGAAGAGAGTGTGTGTTGTCTCCTTTGACTCTAGCAAGTCTTTGGTCTCCAAAGACACTCATTGTACCTAGGCTGGGATGTCACTGCCATCTGGATATGTGTGCCACTCAATGGGTGAAAAAGCGGCCGGACCATTGATGGAGCTGAAGGAACACTCTGCCCAGGGGTTGGCTAAAAGCAGATTTCTTCAGGAGTCTATCCTGGGTCCTGTTTAACTCTTTAATGGCAGAGGTGCTGGAAAGTGCTGATTAAGCTGCCTGTACTGATACATCTGAGGGGAGGCCACAGTCAGGGGGGTTTCTGTGGATTGGAGGAATGGGCCAGCAGGTCCCTCATGGGAGGCAGGGAACTTCAGCAAGGATGTGAAATTCAACACCTAAGCTGAGAAGAACCTGGCAATTGTGGCTAAGAGCAGGTTTAACTAGAGCCAGTTTGAGTCCAGGCTCTGCTGCTTTCAGATGACTGGATACGAGTTCACTCCCTTCACTGGTTTTTCTCTGTCTCACCTGGAGCCCTGTCAGGTCCTTCTCAAATGAATCAGCCACTGTCTGGGCTCCCTGACAGAATGGTGGTGTGTGTTTTTCTCTATTATCATTAGTATTTGTTTCCAACAGCCTTTGCAAAATCAAGTTTGTTTCACTCAAGGGAGACTTCTTTAAACAGATGCTAAAAATGACAGGACATTCTGTGGAGATACCACACATAATTTACAATGACTTTATAGCCCAAGCCTGGCTCTTTGGTGTGCACTCATTATTAAATGTAAACACCCTTTCTTACATTAAAATGTTTATTTGTCCATACTTTATACTACTCTGTATTTATTAGTGTTTGTTATAGATTGTGCTTTTCTCTATAACTTTCATGAGCTCATGAATAATGTTATTCTAATGAAGGACACCTATGTGAGTTTTCTGAAATAAAAACCTTCCCTATTTATCTCAAACAAGGCCAAATATTCACTTTACAGTAGTCAACCAACTGTACTATGATTCCCCTGAGCTGCATGGAATGGAAAGACACTTCTCTAAAGCACACAGGAGACAGCTAACTCTCTCTTTGTTTCCTGTGCCCTAATTATTCCATTATATTTTGACGTCCTTTCTCCTGAAATGACACTGACTTAAAAAACTCACATATTTCATGCATGCTTTGATGAGAGTACTGACTAAGAATATTAAATATTGAAACTTTCTTTCACTATGGGTCAGCTTTTGAATTTACTTTTGGGGCAGTTTTGACTCACTAGACTATATAGCTAAGACACAACAGTGTATAAAAGTTACAGCTTGCAATAAGAAAACACTGGCTTTTAAAAAATTTTGTAAGCACAGATGACTGTAAGTGATCATTTTGCTCTTTACTTTTTTTATTTTTTACAGCTATCTCATGTTTATTTTAAAATACTCAAAATACTGTCAGCCATTAGGACTTCAGAAAAGTCAAGACATGGCATAAAAAGGATGTCTACAGTTTCTGAAGTTTAATTACATTTCCTTCTTTGGAAAATAGACAAAGTCTTGGTAAAACTACACTATGCTAAAAGAATAAATAAATTAAGAAGACGCACCAACACCTTACAGATATATTAGGCAAGCTCATTGATTAAAATTTTAGACTGACAACTGTCCAGGGACCCAGTCAAAAACACTGGATGACAAAATAGTGCTAAGAATTGAAAACACAAGAGATTCAATTTGGTTTGAAACTACACAATGGTACCTCCAAAAAGGAATGCTGTTGAATAGCGACATCAAGTACAGGGTCTTGACCTAAGTTATGCAGAGAAATGGCTAAATACACTTTACCTGCAGTTTGGAGAAAAAAAATAATCCAAACCACAACAACCCTGGACATCAATGTTATCAAAATTGTCAGTGGGGTGAAGAAACCAGTGACCGAGTCTTGCAAAAGGGAAGACTAAGCTAACAAAAATACACCTATTCAAAGTCTGCCAAAGGACAATTCTTAAATTTGTTCTACCAACTGAGAATTTATCAATTG
Organism: Platysteira castanea; assembly: GCA_013397175.1. NCBI lineage: Eukaryota > Metazoa > Chordata > Aves > Passeriformes > Platysteira > Platysteira castanea. Next base: position 663,837 of record VYXC01011355.1, on the reverse strand, counting down.
GACAAAATTCTCACAAATGCTATATCTCAAGTTCCCTTAAAATATTACAGATCATAGGGTATACTCCCATCGTGAGTCATGTTTACTGATGAATATATTTCCTTTTTTCCTTTGCATCAACAGAAAATTTTAATTGAAAATGTCACAGATTTATGCATACAATATTCCAAACACCAGCCTTCTGCTGTTTCTTGGAGCTGGTGTCCCAAGTGCTACACAACTGGATCAGAACATTATCAAATCCACGTGGCCTGTATCTGCAAAACCATCACAGAACAGGCAGGAAACTTGGCCTGCTCCTTTTACTGGTATCATCATCACACTTCCACAGCAGCAACACAGTGCTTACCAAAAGAAGGTCATTTTTAGCTGCTACATCAAAGTAACAGAAATAAGCACAAGGTCTGACTGGAGTCAGAGCCGTCCTCATCCTCCCAGTGCTGAGCAGAGAGGTAAAACAGCACAGTTACAGAATTAGTGCAGTCTGTCTTACACACTCTTAAGCTGCCTCGCTGAATCACATTTCCATCTTCCTCTCCAGCCCCTCTCCCATGCCCCTGGCTTCTCTTCTCCCCCTTAGCCCACTCTCAGCATCCCCGTTCCAACACTGGGATCTCTGTACCAAGACCACAAATGTGGGGTGACACGAACCCATCCACAGCAACTGGAAACCCCAGAGGCCGGGATAATCCCAGCCCACCTCACACACTGTGACAACTGATGCCGCTCACATCCAAGGGGCTGAGGACGTTTTTTCTCCTGTCCAAAGTCATGCCTAATGGCTGGCCAGGTGAAATCTTACACCCTAAACTGTGAAACCTCAGCAGGACCCAGATCTAACACCCAGTACAGTTGTTCTTTGTCCCTCTGCTGTATCTCTGGAGGATGCTGGGTCAGCAGGAGATGCAGAGCACAGTTGATTTCCCAGCGGTCTTCCCTCCCATTTCCTGCTGCAGGGCTCTAAGTTAGGAAGGGCTTTTCCTCAGGACTGTGTTGTATCTTGGACACACAGTAGCTGGATAACTGTGAGGTACACAGTTTGAGAGACAGAATTGCTTCCAGCAAGGGCTTGGTGATGAGCTGTAAGATGGTGTAAGTACGTTCTAGCTTTAGCCTCATCCTGCTTTTCCCTTCTGGGAAAGAATTACTCAGCAGCCACTATCAGTATCATCAATGTCACCACAGCCACCACCTGGCTTCACTCTTTCTCAGTTTTCATCTCAAATGTCATTTTGAAGCCTGTGAAAATTGCTCTGGGATGCACGAGAACTGCACCTCTAAGTAAGTGTTCATTTACTGGTGTGATACAGGAAACAGGAGAGGCTGTTGCATCTGTGACATAAAGTACACAGAAATTAACCCATGGTGTTCAAAGGGCTGTGAAGGACCATGGCTGGCTCTGAGCTCTCCGTGAAGCCCCCAGTTCATCACTTACCTTGTGACACTGACACATCTGGGCTCTGTGGACCTCTCCAGTTCCTCTCTCTCCAAGCTAGCAGTACTCACAATACAGACTGGGAGCATGACTCTCCTGTTTCTCATGCTAAGCCACTGCAAACTGCTCCCAGGAGGATGCTTATTTATTACTGGCCCTGTGCCACAAAAGACTGACCTAATGAAGCAATACAGAGCAGCTGATGTGGCAGTTCCTGTGGCCAGGACAGTTAGAGGTGCATTTATTGGCAAAATATTTGTGCCCCAAAGGCTGCCACATACAGGTCTCCTGTCTTTCTAATTCTGTGATGTCAAGGGTTTTTTTTTTTGGCTGCCCTTTCAAAACCACATGTAAGGTTTGCATTTGAATCCTTTAAGGATAGAACAGAGTTTTACTTAAATAAAAAAATAAATTAGTAAACACCTTAATTGAAGCTCTGTTTTAATTACTAACTAGTGCCTCCTAATGGTATAAAATATGTCTATAATATTATGTGAACCAAATAGAAAATATTGTGTATGTCAAGGTACCTCACTTTTACTCCTCTGTTTCTTTCCCTGATCCTGCTGGTGAGTTAGGAGCTGAGTGGGGCTAGAATGCCTCAAGTCTGTAAGCCAAAGAGAGCACTCCACATGTAGCTGTCACCTGTTAAGCCATGAGGAAAACACTGAGACAGGGAAAATGCTGGATATCACCCAGCCAGTGGTGCACTCAGGGCAATCAGTGCTGACCTCTTCCCTAAAATTAAGCACTTGCACATCTTCTGTGGAATTTGAAAACAGTGGGGCAACAGACCCTAGATCCTCATACCCAGGGGAATGAATGCTCAAGGAATATGAGGTAAAAGGATCATTCCTTCTCCTTCAGGTACATTATAAAAGCACCAGATGGCTCACAATGGATTTTTGTGTTACCCACAGAAGTATTTTTCTCAGAAACGCAAACACATCAGAAGTACACAGAAGACTAATTGCACTGACCATCAGGTCAGACTAATTAGATGGACTTGAAGGGTGTTTTTGTCTCAAGCAGAGCAGAAGCATGATCTGGGTGCTCACTTGCTCAGCCCAGTCAAGATCTGGATGTAGGAGTTACTTTAAAATGATGCAGGCACATAATATAAAAAAGAAAAGTACCTACAGAGTTTAAATTATGCTACACGTAACTCAGAAGAGCTTTTCAAAACAGAAATTTTGGACTTAAATGCCTTGCTTGACCTAAATCTGACTGCAGGCTCCTACATAAAGCAATTCCATAAAGTCACTAAGGTTACACCAGGGAGAAATTCACCCATAAGTGACATGACTTTTGTCACGCAATTTGCACCTTTTCTAAATCCAAAATATTATTCCATTAGCATTTTTAAGACCATTCTAAATCTATCATCACTACACTATACATTGATCTTTTGAGCAGAAGGTCAATATTTAAGAAACTTGATTCATACTAGCTTAATATTAAGCAATTATTTATATATATATTTATGAGTAAATATATAACAGCTCCTCTGAGAAGGTACTGTTTTCAAGAGTGAAGTCTATTTAAGCAGTAGATTCTGTGCAAGGGTTAACCTCTGCAGATCTGTATTTAAAGATATTTATAGCAAAGATGTTAATTCCTAAGGAAAACAATTTATATTCTTAAAGCGGGCTACACCTTCCCAAATCCTGGTAGAAACAGGCTGCCAACTTGCACATATAATTAAACTTCAAATCTCCCTGCAAATGGCAGCCAAAGTTCAATATATTTTTTCGAAGGAGTTGATGTAGGAAGATTTTCGTGAGGTGTTTTCTCTTCTATCATCAATTCAGTGATGTAAACTGAGATCGATTAAACCTGCATGCCTTTCAGGCTGATATACCTGACTGGAAAAAGAAAAATCTCACAGCTGGAATTCTTCCTGCAAACTAAAATAGACGACAAAGTAAAAGACCAATCTTCTATAGACACTTAATGAAGACAGGCTTCAAGGGGTTTTCTATACCAGAGAGTACTTTACACCCCAGGAGGAGACAAAACCAGCAGATTTCTGCAGCTGAGGATTGCAGTCACAGCAGAATAAGTAAAATAACAAAAAACATATTACTTTTTAAATCACTTACACTGGTTTTCCTTTGGATTCACAAGTCAAAATTATAGATTGTCCTTCTTCAGGCCATGAATTGGAAGAAATGATTTTAACTAAAGGTGTATCTAGGAAGAAAAAAATAGACAACTTGTTGATATACACAAAAAAGATTTATTATCTAAGAGTACATTCTTCTCTATTTACAACAGACTAAACCATAGATGCAATTTACACTTGGAGACAGTTTCATATGGAGCCTTGACCAATTTCCACTGTCTTCAGGAAGGCAATAAAAATGACCAATGTAACTAAACCAGTAACTTTTTATATCCCTAGGAAACACAGACAGAAAGCATGTGTATACTCAGAGGAAACAATTCTGTATTTGATGCAAATACTCCATATGACTATCAGAAAGTCTGATATCTAACATCAAAATAAAAAAAAAAAAAAGCATCAAGGATGAATAACAAGTACTCCATGCAACTGTTTGCCTATTTTCAGGCTGATATGATGGAATGCTGCTATTAGAGGAATGAATGCAATAGTGCACATTTGAATAAGAGCCCTTTTGTTGTTGCAGAAGCTTGAAACTCATAATAAGAAAGCTACAATGGGCTTTCAGATAAAATACCTTGTTACAGACATTTTACAGGATATTATTTCTGAAATGCAATAAAGCTGCCCCTAAACAGAACAGTCTTAAACAGAATTTGCAAAGAGAATGTTTCAAATATCTGCAGAAAGCACTACAGAAGAATCTGCAATCTGCCCAGTGTGATGGGATTACTTTCACAGTTTTAATTGCAAAAAGATACACAATATAGCTACTGTGAATTCATGCAGAATAGAGCATTTGAAGTAGATCTTTAACTTTTAAAAAATTTTGCCAGCTGGCTTGCAAGAATATACTCTCATAGTCAACACATGACTTGGACAGGCACCCTTATAAGGAACAATAAAAGATGATAAAGAAAGGAATGTAACACATTTTTTCCTTAGGAAAAAGAAGAAAAAAACTTTAATTGTCATAGTGAAAAACAAAAAATCAGATTCAATAGAAAAATTCCTATTTTCTCCACAGTTTCTTTCTCTATAGTTTCCTAATACAAATCACTTTAACCTGCAAATCTAGGGTACCTAAGTTTTGTCTCATTCCATTTGCAGTTGCTTTTTTCCTAAGCAGTGACATCACAGATGTCCTGTCATCAAACAAGTGCAAAAGAGCATGACAATATGACCCCACAAAATCAAACAGAAAAAAAAAAAGATATGCTGTAAACAATATAGTTTCTTATTGAGGTGCCAATAGTCCTGTTGAACCCTAAATGGCTTCTGAACAATTACAATGATGGAAACGTTTTTCTAACTTTTGATTTCTATTTTTACACATGATGGTTTAACAGCACGGCACAAGACAGAAGAGGGAAAGGCTTGGTGCAGACTCACTGTAACTCCACTGAAAGTACTTTCAGCCTCATTCAGCTTTCCAGAACAGCTGCACTAACCTTACACCAGTAGCAAATCTCTTCCACAAGTTCATATTTTTAAGGACCCTGCAAACCATTATGCAGGTGACTAATCCTTTGGAGGCCAGGCTGGCATTTGCTTCATTTTTAGCACATGCTTAAGGCACTGACCTCAAGTGCCTTAATAAATCAGGGCATCAAGTGCTCCTGTGATTTCAGTGGTGCTGTTGAAGGTGAATAAATTACTCTCTTGACTATACATTGAACCAGAGGAGCAAATTAGTATCAGATAGGAATACATGAAGAATTTAACTGAGGGAGGGAGACAACTAATGCAATGAGATCAAGAGGTTTCCAGAGAAATACGAAAAAGAGCAAAACTTTGATGGAAGTAATCCCGACAGCCACAGGTGAAGGAAGAAATTAAAGACCCATCTAGCTACTGTTCCTGGCTTAAACATTAAAAATTATCAGCATTTTATGCAATATTGTAAATGACCCACATAAAATCGAAGAGAGGATTCCGGACAGTTAAGCTTTCATTTGCATGAATCAATGCAGTGCTGTTTCCCCCAGCTTGAGGTTCCTGTTTCTACTTTAATACACCAGACAGCTCCCTGTTCTCCATGCACTTCTAAACAGAGCTTACTAACACCAGATAAGAAAGGTCTTATATTTATGTTTCACTTTCTAAGGCACAACAAAGTAGTGTAGGAAATATATTCCCTAGTGGTTTTCCCTGCTAATTGACTTAAACAGTAACTACTTGTTTCTCTAAAGCAGGAAACACAGGGTTTCATTCAATATATAATTTCTAGGGAAGCTAACAATGGAAAACTTTTGCATTTTATTAACGGTTCTCTTTCAAAAACCAGATATTCTGTTTTGAGTGCTTTATTCTCAGTAATATTGTTTCTTTTTTTTTTTTTTTTTGGCCATGCTTGATTTCTCCCCAGAATTAAAACGTACACTTAAAAAGGGAAAACTTTTAAGATGAACCTGCCCTCTATTTTCACATTCACATCAATATTTTAAATGAGAAGAAATCTTCAGAATAATTGAATTGAATCAGAACTAAACTAAGTATCTTGTTTTAACAAAGATTATAGAACCCTGCTGACTGGCACTTTTCCAGAACACAAAATGCTATTACAAAATACTTCCTCCTGCTATGACTGTTCATTTAAGAAGAATTTGTAAAGGGTAAATGTACTTTATCAATACTTTGAGCTTTGAGCTGTCACATTTAAAAGCATTAATCATAACAACTGGAATATCACCTGATCTCCAGCAAACACCAGCACTAGGAAACAGCTTAAAGAAAGAAAATCAAGAATGGTAACACAGTAAGAGGTTGATTTCTCTTCAGATATACTCACCAGTTTTTTATAAGTAATGTAGATATGTCCGAAAAACCCTCTCCTTTTACAACCAAAACAAAAGGAGTAGAGTCAAGGGTTTTAATGTGGGTCAGATCTGCTTCTCCTCCTCTAAAGTCCGTAGAAATATACCAATTTGTATCAGTTAAACTTACCAGAACTTTAATAATTTGTATCTTTTTGTAGTATTTGGCCCAGCAATTTCATGACAAGAAAATATCACATATAAGTATTCAAAGCAGAAATCTGAACAAGGGAGTGGTGACTACAGTTTCTTTACAATGCCTATAAATATGTTTTTATCCTGAGTTCTAAGAATATTATGGAGGAGGTAAGTATTCCAAAAAGAATAAATTTTGGAAAAGTCTAATTCTATAAAAAACTGAGTGGTTTATGTGAGTGTAAGCACCACAGCAAGTCATCTCAGTAAAACACACTGTGTTCAGTACCAAGTGACATTTTAAATTACATCCATCTCCAGCAATGAGAGCTTCTTTGGCCCTCCAGTCTTTACCCTGAGTAATGAGGTGCTTATGAGCTGCAGTTGATGGCTACCACCAACCTGAATTGGGATTCAAACATGTCTTTACACATCTTCTGCCCTCTATGAGCACAGAATCTGTTCTTTTGTTTCTGGACATACCAGCTACAGGTAAGAATTATGGCATGGGGCTTTTTATACATAACCCCTCGCGATTCAGCAGACCAAAGGCAAAAGCTCCACTGAGCGATTCTGCTTCATCCATCTTTCTAGGATTTGTTCATCTCACAAGAGCAGGAAACCCATTTCAAAGCTGTGGGAAGATTTATCACTTTTTGATCAGGCCACGTCATCTTCAGCAATGCACAAAATCAGTAAACATAAGTGGAAAATTGATATCAGTTTACCCTGGTAGAAAACGTGATCTGACACATGAAGAGATTAAACCCTTCAACACTTGACTTTTGTTGTACTTTTAGCAGCAACTAATGGCAACATTCATACCCTGTGGAACTGCATTACTGATTGATTTAATCTCTTTGAAGCTATTTTCAAAATAAAGGTGGTTCTTATCAGTCACTAGACCTTTGCTCTTAATCAGATCTTCTATGCTTAAAGGTTTGTGTGTTTGCTTTGAGAATGCACTTGTTGTTTTTAGATTGCTTGAAGTAAAACAGACTTCAGTATTTATATTATATTATTTTATCACCAAGCCTTTATAAGGTTACACACAGGACTAAATTCCTTCACATAAATTTACTCATATGAAGTAATCACATGAAAGCTGCTGGGAGATTCCTGCATGATAAGCTGTCATATTTCATGTGCAAACCCTTGACAAATGCAGTGTAAAAATGGAAAACTGAATTCATAAAAGTAAACAAATTTGCTAAGATCATGAAACAGGCCAACACCAGGAGCAGACAATTAATCTCTACTAGTTTCTTCTTAGTGCCAAGACAGGAAAAGTGTAATTTGGCCTATTTTTCATATGTATCTTCAGAAGTCCTTGGTGTCATCAGTTCTTAGTGTGCAAAACCTTCCATGGAACTCAGCTGCTGGTTGAGTCAGTAAATCAAATTATAACCCTTTTCATTCTAGGGCATTAATCAGCAACAGGTGTGTAGGAATAAGCACATGAAAAATCATTTAGTGAGACAAAGGGGTAGCATTATGATGATATAATGCTAGGAACATGCTATTTTATCAAATGATCCCTCCCTAATGTAATCATCTTCAGTCAATGTAGTTACAATCCTAGAAATGGGAAATAAGACCACCTTTCTTCTTGGGCAGATGTCAGGGTGGGTGGAGTGCATATATTTCATTGACACATTTAAGAAACAACCACTGGAAGCAGTAGATAATTCAGGAGTAGGAGTATTCATGATCTCGTAGTCATTTGAGTTCCAAGAGTGCTGAAAATGCACCTATGCAAAGAACCATGCAGCAGTCTACTCTACTGGTAATTTTCATATATGTATTAGTTTAGCTGTAATATAAACTTCTTGCCACTAGATTTCTCTACACATTTTGTTAAAAGGTAAATCTCTGTGTTGCTCAAATCTTAGCCCTCGTTGGCCTTCCAGTGAGAGGAGGATTAACAGAAAAAGTCTTAGTGGTTCTCCTCTGCAGAAATTTACACAGGAATACTGTATCAGATGTACAGATCCAAGTCAGGGCTCCTAATTTGCAAATTTTCTGCTGAATTATAGTTTTTTTTAAAAAGAAATAAATGCAATAACTTACTATGAAGTTTAAACTTAGCACCCCAAATGCCTTCCAGTGTGGCTGAAGCTTCAGAAAGCAGAACAGAACAAGGACACCTCCTTCTTTTCCCTTACAAGGATGGCATTACTAATCCCCAAAGAAGGGTCCTGTACGTCAACATTCTATATTTTAGAGGCCTTCTCTACCTCCAGGTCTTAGGAAGCTGCTTCTACACTCAGATGTAATTTGGTTTCTGCGAGAAGTGGTCATCAGTCCACCAAGATTAGTTATTAGACCCTATGTAGTGATTTATGAGAAAAAGAAGTTAGAGTACTGAAGTATTCACACTATATTAATCAGATCCAGAAAAATACTTATTTGACAGTACGTCAGAGATTAAAACATTCAACTCTTTGGAGTTCGTGGATTAAGGGTTTGGTTTGGTTCAGAGGGCAAGGACCTGCGTGCTGACCTCCCATGCAATCCCCAGAGGCCAGCCAGGAATTCTAAGCTCTCCCTTCCAGCCAGATTCTGAACTAAGATTTCACTTTGAATCTGAAGAGGCTTTTTTTCTCACCTATTTCCTAGTTTGGATAGATCAGGATATCCCGAAACACTAAAAAACCCCCCAGGTATTAGAAAATTCTTAGCCCAATGCACATCATGAGTTAGAATTTCTCAAGCAATTCAGTGCTTTGCAAATTGTTTCTGTTTACATTCAGTGCCAACATAACATGGAGTATACTTTTCATTTTACATTTAGGAAAGTTTTCTAGAGCCAGATTAGAATATTCACAAAAAGAAAAACTCAAAAAACTTTAATAATCCCTACTTATTTTCTGGGAATGCGTCAGTGTTTAGCATCAAGTGGTTTTGGTGCATCCATTCTTGGGCTTCACATGCAAAAATTTTACTAAATTTTTTTTTAAATGACTTTTAGAGCTGGTGGCCTCAGAGTAGCCTTCTTACTTGTCAAAGATGGCACTCTTTTTAAATGGTTAAATATATTTTATTTAAATAAAATCATTAAATGCAAATACAACGCCTGAAGCAGATCTCAGATATTTTACTACTACCAACACAAATTTAAGAAAACCTTGTCCAAACTGGGAACAAATATATATTTAGCTAGGGCAATTATGTTTCTACATTATTATTTCATAGAAAGTGCAGCGTTCCTTGAAGTTTTTGGGTTTTTAAACTCGTTTATTGCATAAAGTCTGTAATTCCTATTTGCCAAGTAAAATGACATCACAGAAGACATGGGTTCTATCATATTTCAATTAAAATCTCCTGTAGCATTACCCATTTAAGGTTTTGCATGCTATACAGTAACTTTGCCAAATGTTTGGATCTTCTCTTTGTACATGGCTAGCATGAGTTTCTCACGATCAAAGCAGTCCAATAATTAATATTTTTTAAAAAAAGGTTATTTACTGTTTAAGTAATAATCAGTTCATAAAGTAGTATCAGTCCCAACTTTTAGTTTTGAGTAGGTTGGTTCACAAAATTTTAAGGAAATGCTTAACAGTGTCAAGCAGAAATCACATGTCTCTTGACTCCCTCTGTTTTTCCTTCACCAAAGAAAGAATTTTTTTCTGGTCTGTAGAATATTAAAAGACCTGGCACAAAAAAAATGTCCCATTTGGTGACAGTAACATATAAGGTTCAATACATACAAAGTGCATAGAGAAAGATTAATCTCTTGAATTATTTTAGTTTATGAGTCTTCAGGGTTCAAAAAGAAAAATCTATTGGTCAGATTCTTTCCTGTATGCATGGCACACATCAGTGTGATATATGCTGTCTAAATACCTCTTTCTTAAAACACGAGGGATTCTGTAGTTTTCTGGTTTTTTTCTCAATGCCCTACTTAGTCTTGCAAGTTCAAACTAGTAAAAAGAGCTAAACTTCGTGAAAATGGTAGAATAAAAGGAGGCACAGCTGGTCAAATGTTCACATGTGATGAACAAAAATGTACAGCTCTGCACAATATCATTACAAGAAATATACTAAACCTCCAAAACAAGGCTGTCCCAACTGATGAGTTTTTATGCAGCCAAATTTTCAGGTACCTATCGCAAAACCAGGGCAAACACAATCCTGTCCCTAATTGTGTTATAAATAATTGAAAGCAGCTCATTAACATCGTTTGACCCTAGGCCTCGGCTGGAATACTTTGATTCTGATGCATGTTTCCTTTGAAGGTGATTCTGTCTCTGTAGTTTATGTTATGAACATCTCTCCAGCTGCAGCAAGAAGCTGAGTTTGTTGTAATGAAACCTGTGATCCTTGCTGGACTTGCTGTTTGAGTGCAAATTATGTTAACAGTAAAAGGAAAGACACGGGAAGGATCCAGGGAGGGGCAAGCACTTCACGGGGTGGGTTTGTCTGAGGAAGCAAGTGCTCACAATACATCAGGATGTGCTACAAGTGTTACTTAAAGCCCTCCTTTTAAAAGCATTGATACTACCTCATTTAATCTTTTACGATGATGAGTAGATGGTTTTAATTACCTTTTGTCACTAGAAATTTTCTCCCATACTTAATGACTTAAAAAGCCTTAAAAGTACTGCTAGTAAGAAAAAGCTTTGTTTAGCAACCTAGCCGAGCGTTGGATCCAACAGTGTGGAATATGATAAAGGATCCATTCAGGAAGAGAGCTGTACTTGTATGACAGAGCAGTTCTCCCCACTGTGATCAGTGAGCATCCCATGGATGCCAGGTTTTACCTTCCTGGACCCCAAGGAACACAGGGAACACATCTTATTAATTACTTGCCATTTTAGAACACACTCAGCTGAGCTCCAGGCAGCCGAGATAAAAAAACACAGACCTTTTCTATGGTGTAACATCCATGCCACGGCTGCCAGATCATCTGGCAAGGAAAAAGATAACCCCCACCTTCCTCCCATTACCCACTGACCGTTTCCAGACTACTCCAAGTTCCAAATTAATCACTTAATCTTGCGCAGCAGCACCTCCTGCGTGGATCTATAATACTCAGATTTATCCTGCCATTTTTAATTAATATATTAAACTTGTTGTTTTTGTTTTTGTTTTTGTTTTTTTAACACAAACCATCCCGTTTCCTCTTTGTACCAGAGCGCAAATTACTATAACTGGTTCATTACAACACATTTTTCTTCTTACAGGTTTAGCTAAATTATGAGCTACCAACAGCATGTCTTTACTTCATGGTTTTATTTTATGACCACAAACCTTCTGAATACTGAAAAGCTTCCATAAATTTCTCAGATATTTTATTGTGGCAGTGAACAACAACAGTTCTGGTGCTATCATTTTAAAAAATGTTATAAAAATCTAACAGTCTGATAATAAAACATTATTGCTACCTGGTAATAAATGGCTGCCAGCTGATAAGATTTTAAAAGTTTTTCCTGAGAGACTAATTCATTTATTTTCTACCCATTTTTGTCTGATTTTTCAAAATGCATGTTTGTGAAATCTATTTATGTCACAGCTTTCTACATTTTTCATTGCGCTTTTTCTCTCTTTTATTTCCTTGGAACCTTTCCATCATTTCCAGATGCAAAGATAAAATAAGCAGATACCTCTGAAAACGATGATGTATCTACTTTCTAGATTAATTAGCACTGGAGTAAGCATAGGACAGTTTCAGGAACTTCTTTTTTTTCCTTCGGAAACCATGAGATCATAATTTTCACACATGGACAGCAATTATAAAGCTCATTGAAAATTCTATATTCCTACATAATTTTATTCCCGTTTCTAAAAAAATGTAAGTAAATAAGCTTAGGAAAAAAAGACACTTTAAAAGTAAATTCCAAGGACAAACCACTCCAGTATGCATAAAAATAAACATCAGATTGGATACCCCAAATGAGACGTGAAAGAAGAGAGAGGAGCACTTTAATCAGCTCTGTGCAAGTGCTCACCATTTTTAATAGCTTTTACACTTACCAGCTGTGCATCCTACAGCTGTGAATCAGCATTCCCCCAAATTTGGCTTATTTTATAAACGCCAAGCAGCACGGCTTCTGTCTGTGCACTATTGGCTTGAATAAGCACTTAGGAGCAAGTCTGCCTCAGTAACTTCACCCAAGTAGCCTGGGAGATACAGTGAGTTTGATGCTCTGTTTCAGAATAGAATGAATAACTCACTGCTTAAATGGATGAGAGAAAAAAAAAATCAATATTATGTATCTGAAAAATTATTTAATTAGTAATACTTGTGGGTGAGTCAATTTAGTTCAAGTGATTGTGCCATGGCAATGGTGTTTCATTTCAATACAAATATTCAACAACACTGTGAAATTAAGCTTTATGATAGTACTTAGATTTGATAGAAGTGAATACTTGGTACCATATCCACATGGATATTCCAGTGTCTTCTTTTTACACTCCTTTTAAAACTGCTTTACAGTCAAGCAGGACCAGAAACAGCATATGGTCCCTTTGTTATCTGAGATTCTTTGATGACTATTGTGTCACCCTTAATCTCATCTGGTTTAATTTCTTTTAAAACGATGCTTGTTGCAGGAAAGAGTATTAGCTTGTAACAGAAGAATGTAAAAACACTCTCCTGGATGGAAAACAAGAAGCTGGATGCCAGTGTGGGAGAAAAGAAAGATTGATCAGTCAAATATTCCCTCCTGACACTCATAATACTTGAGTGCCTCAATTCGAGCACCAACCTCGCAGGAAACCATTTAGGTTACTAATTCTGTGAACATTGATTATGTGGTACTTTGTTAAAGATACTCATTGTACTTGTTTCAGCACCTCACCTGCTGGTCTTGCCAGGCTCCTCCACCACAATTACTAAAACGAAATAAAGTAAAATGTTGTAGTACACAGCATGCAGCTTTGGGTTTTGGGAAGGTGAGAGAGAAGCTGAAGGTACAACACCAAAGCTCCACAGTTCCCCCCTGCTCCATTTCAAATGTTTACAACCTTACCCTTCCTTTGTCACCTAATATGTTCATTTATCATTCTTACTGTTTGTGCCTGGCCTTAAAACAGGCAGAGATAAATGTGAGCACATCAGTAGCCCCTGCTGAATTAAGCAGAGGACAGAGTGGCACTGTCACCCCAGTCCTGAGTGTGGCCACTCCATGGAGACAGCACCAGATAACAGCTACTCCCCTTTACACGGCTTTGCAGAATGGGTCACTGGTTTCTGAATTATGCATTAAGTCCCCTACACACATGAATGATGTCGTAGAAACAATATTTTCTTTGCAAATCAGTTCTGTTTTCTCCAGTGAATGCAAGCGACGAAGCTTAGTTTTACAACTTTAATCTTGTTTAATTATTTTTGTCATGCCACTTTTTCAGAGTAAACAATCTGTTCCATTTAGCATCTCTGTAGCCTTACACTGTGCTCTCTCCAACTTATGTTTTATCTCACTTCTGCTGTTCAGAGAAGTAAAAAAAGAAAAGACAAAGAAAAGTCTTCTGCCTAAACCACGTTATAAAGAAATAACAAACTTTGAGACAGTGCATGACCTTTCAATGCGACTTTATCTTCTGCTTCCTCAGATTCTTTTGTTTAAAGCCTTCATTTTTCTGTTGCGTCTGACTTAAATTATCTTGACTATGTCTTAAGAACTCTAGCACATCCAAACTGTTGAAGGAGTTAAATAAGAGCTCTGATGCTCAGCATTCCCAAACACCCCTTCAGTCCTTTCTCTGACATTCATATCAGATACTGGACACTATAAAAATTTAGTCTATATAAAAATAACTAAGCAGTAGCATCAGGAAATTAGAATTTGGCTTGCTTCTTGAAAATATACCCCCGATCCTTGTGAAGAGCAAACTTCTCTTCCTTGGGAGGTTCTGGTAATGCTCTCTACATGTTTTCCTCCAGGCTGTCTCACCTGCTTGTTAGTCTTTAGTTTTGGAAATAAACAGCCCCCACAACTGTTCTGTAGAGGAGTCCTGAAACAGCTCTGTGTCATTAGGCTGAAGGTGACCCGAGTGGAAACCTGGGCTGTGAATTATTACAGATTCTGTGATTTTCAGTCTTATCCAATACAATAGGGATTTTTTTTTTTTTAAATTCATTTTATAGTGATTGATTTTTGGTTAGAATAGGAGCTTCAAAAATCAGTCAGTCAAACTTGGGGACACTGTAGCTGGACTGTCATGGAACAGGTTCAGGGATAACCTCAGTGTGCTCCTGTTCCCAGCACAGCCATGCCCTCTGTCTTTGCAGTCCTTTCACCAGAGTTTGTCTCTCTCCTATGCCTGAAGGCTTACTCCTCTGAAATGGAACTATATTTATGTTTTATTTCCTGAATGTCCTACTTTTAGTATTATCAACCCTTCCCTCCCAAAATTCCTTTTGAAACCTTCTGGAGCCCTCTCTTAATCACACAACAAGCACATGGAATAACCTGCCCACACCAGATTTCAAAGTTTTTATGCAGAGTAGACAAGCCACCCTGTGGATTTTCTACATAAGATTTTACAGAGAAATAAATTATATTAGATTATATTTCACTTGCAAACCGTATTTGAACATAAACCTCCAGATGGTAAAGGTCAGGATTGTACATTAACCCTTTGAACTGGATACCCCCTTTGAAAGATGAAAGTTTGGCAGGAAATGGACTTACAAGTTTTTGAATTATTTTGCATTTAAAACATGGATTTCTTATTTTCATCCATCATTAACCTAATTGATCTCATTTAAACATGCAAATTGTGGCAGTGAACTTTCCTGTTCACAGATATCATCCTTTACTGTTTACAGTAACTATCCTTTAAGTTTCATTTGTTTCAAACATTTGCCAATATGAAAAGCTTAAAAAATATAACTGTACTAATTAATACAGTACTTACATAATTATTGAGCTATATAATTAATTTCTTACTTAATTTTCATTCAATATGAAGAGATGCACAGTACTGAAACTGTAGCCTTTAAATTGCATTCTTATTACTACTGTTTTTATCTGCATCTTACGCTGGTAAGTACAGAAACATCCCTCCTTTAAGGGAGATAGAATGGCAAGCTGGTCCTCAAAGTATTGTAGTAACATCGGGATATATTTCTTTTCCATATTAACATTCACAGGGTAAATTCAGGAATAAAAGGTGAAACAAAACCCAAACCTGTTTGGGTTGGTTGAGTTATCACAACATGGGTGAGTCTTGGGTGGGAACCTGAATGCGTATAAAGGATAAACTTGTATAAGAGGAAGAAAACTGGAAGACATTGAATTTCTTTCCTCAAGGTCACAGCAATCCAGCAGAACATCTTCAACAAAAGAGAAAAGCAGGAACGCTGCTCAGAGAGTTATCTCTACAGGATGGTAGCAGTGGTTGAAGGGACAGTGCCTCCCTTTCAGACTCAGGGAGCCATTTAAGAAACATCCAGCTTTTCCTCATGAGCTTCCACAGGATCTGAACAGCTCACAGGTTTTCCATGAAGTGAAGGACACCCCTGCTTGCTTAGGCTTACAGAGATTGTCTGTGATCAGAGGTGGAGGCTTTGTGAGAGACCGTGGTCCTGCCTGCGCATCAGACAGAAAATACAGCCCCTTCTTGCTTCTTAAGGTGGAACAAAAGGTGGCTTTAATCAGTAAAACCAAGCTTGAGATATTGGCCTCCTTCCACAAGCTCCAGAGGTCTCTGAGGTATCACAGCTCCAAACCACTCAAATTATACCAAGATGAAACAGTTATAGCAAGAGAGAAAATTGTGCTAGTTTGGAATAGAGAACTGCAAAGCCCCGAACGTGCAAATCTCAGATAAGTTCCTTCTTTTGTGACTCTAGGGAATTATGCCCCTGGAAAATCCAGGTCTTCACTCTATCAAAAGTTATAGGAGAATTGCGTGGTTAAACTCATTGATTGAAGTTATCATTACACAGACATTTTCTCCCATGGCAACATCAAAACAAGTTTCAATTCTCACAAGAATTGCAACTATTTTCACTCCTGACTCACATACAGGCTATTTGTTTGAGCTGGCCTAGTATTTTGGAGGCTTGTTAAGAAAAAAAAAAAAAATCAAAGAAAAATTGAAAGACTATGCTATGACACCTTATTATCCTAGTTAACAAAGCATTTTCTGACTCTGGGGGATGCACCTCTTGCCAGATTGTCCATACAAAGATTGTGGCAGTGTGTAATCACACCAAATGTTACCAGACTTTCCTTCTAGCCAGCGTGTCTGTCAGGGTGTCACACAGTGTAATGAAAAGATGGTCACAAGCAAATGAGAATGACCAACAGCTCTGTTGACTGATCAGAAACCAAAGAGAGCAGCATCAATGAAGGAAATTTCCTTTAACTCTCATATTTTCTTTACTTCAGAAAAACATATTGTCTGCCTAGACAGTAAAAGCTACTTCCAAAGAAGGGAGATGTGCCTTTGCTCTTGAAGCATGGGTGCCACCTAAGTCTGGGATAGTTCTGTGAGATATAGCACAAGTTAAAATAAAAATAATTAAACAAAATAATTTTGAAGCAAAGGAGAAAAGGAAATATGCCAAAAGCTGTTGCCCTGGTTTGTAAGCCTTCTGTTTTTAACCTTGGAGTCAGATTCTTTCTCACACAGTTTCATGTAAATAATAGCCAATGTTTACTTAACGGTATTGTCTGTTTTTCATTCCTTTTGTGATATGACAACTTTGATGAGCACCTTTCTTCTCCAGTGGGATTGAGAAGGAAGTGACATGCTCTCCAGTCCCTTGTGGAGTTGGGACGTGTATAAGAATGAAATAATGTAAATAAATCCATCCATTTTCCTCCTTTCTGCTGAACCTGGCAGGTGTAAGAGCGTCTTTATTATGTCTCTGCAGACACAAAAAGCAAAAATGTTTTTTTAAGCATAAAATTGGGGAAAATAACTAAAATTAGTAAAAAGAAAGGAGCACATGAAAATAAAATTAGAATCAGCTTCAAAAAAACAAATGGCCACACAGCTTAAAAAAAATGAATGTGTGACACATATTTTACTCATTTGCAGCACAGAAGGACCATATGTAAGCAGCAGGGAAATTCTTCCTCCTCCCTCCTATTTTATCATAGCTAAGAAGTGCCCCATTTTATGTGCTTTTGCATGGGCACACATCTGCCCTTTCTGAACTACAAAAAGACAGCAAGTCTGGGTAGAGACAGACACCTTGAAGAGCCACTAACATATTTATCATGTGACCTAGTTTGTTAGAATGTAACATTAAGACGTAAGGAAGACTGGGTTTTTTTGTTCTGATGGGCAGCTCAGTGTTTTAGACATTCATCACAAACACAGGGTCTAGCACCCAGCTATGCATGACCCTTTTCTTGCCTTTTTTTAAAAGGCCTTATTTCTTGCAGACCTATATGAAGGTGTTGTACAACATATACTATATTTAATATATTCTTATATCTTCACACATATTTTTATTCATTTTTGTTCAGAATGTGTATTTTAGACTCTCTGTTCCAACAAAGGCTTGAAAGCAGCCAAGTAGAAAAAATGAGCTAAACCCTCCTAGTAAGCATCAGGGAATGTAGATATAAGAAAAATGACTCTGCTTACACCAGCAGAAATTCTGGACCCATCTTGTCACTGGGGAAGCCTCCATTTGTTGGTACATCAGGAACGAGAGGGGCCCAGTGCTGTCAGACACACGAGCACACACAGACACCCCGTGCTCTACACGGCTGCACAGGCGCGCGGCTGATCCCGTCTGCAGCCCGCTGCACTCTGAGGGCTTTGTTTACTTAATGCAAAATCAATACCTTTATTTCCAGGACAATGATTCCAACAGTCTCACGGAATAGCTCCCTAATTTTAAAGTCAAGTTCAGATGTTCATTGCAAAAGAACCTAACTAGAGCCCACAGAAGAAGAAGCTGCGTATCACACAAACGTGTTGGAATAGCCTGTGGAAGCAAGTTAGCTGATGGTTATAGATTTGTCAGGCCGACAATTCACTGCACATCTGTGTCTGCCAACATAGAATTTACTCAAAATTGCCTCTCTAGACACTTCTTTACATAACACATATTTAGCTTATTAGTGCTGTCATTTGGGAGTGTGGTCAGCTTTTGAGCAAAATCTCACTGAGTCCATTAGCACGGATCACATCGCAGCTGCCATTTTAGAAGCACAATGATTAGGTTTGAAGTTCAAATGATTTGATTTCACTTTAAGGCTTCAAAAGCAGCCTCTGGGGTAGATTTACACAATTAACTTTTACTGAGGTCTGCTGGGTAATTTACTGTAGTCAGAGAATCTTCACTAAGGTAAGGTAATTACCACTGGGTAATTTTATGGCACTCTGTTCAGTACGAAGCAACATGTTGGCTGGGTTTTGCTCAGATAAGACCTGGAAGGAAGTGAAGATACTGCTTTTGGGAATCACAACGTGTCTGCAACACTGAGGAGGGAGGAGAAGAATTCACTGACTTCCAGGATGTGGACCAGAAGCTGTACATGCCCTCAAAATGTCTTTTCAGTGCGCATATGAGGACTTAGACAATCTCTTAAACATTGTACTGAGAAGCTTTCAAAATTGAAGCACTGTACCCATGATTCTTTAATACAGAAACAAAGAATGCATTCTTTGTTTAGTCTGAACACAGAAGTAAACAATGAAATTAAACATCCCTTTGAGATTTGTATTTATCACTTACAAGAAGCACTTCCTAATAATCAGTGGCAGCTCGGCTGACAAGCGAACTTCAGAGCAAAGCCAGAGGGGATACAAGTCTATTTTAGGTTTACTATTGACAGTGAGGGTCAGAGGAAAAATAAACTCAGCAAGCAGTGTCATGCTACCACAAACCTCTGCTGGCCAAGCAGAAGCTAAATTACAGCCAAACCTTTCAGCACAGCAGAAAAACTTGGGCAGTTGGGCTGCCCTGAAGTGCACAGAGCACAACATACAGATGGACAGGATTAAGCACAAGTGAGACATAACATAAATTACAGACAAATAAAAGATTGGAGGAGCTAATTATCCCATAGTCTGGAGTGGGGGTCTGTTATGCTTTTGCTTATTATTTTAATATTTTAAGTTTGCAAAATTAATATGTGAAGCCCTGTGAAAACAAGGACTGATCACAGGCTCCTTCAAAATAATGATAGAGGTAATCTCAAATACCAGGCTGAAATATAAGAAGGAAAGTAAAGAAAAGAACAGCAGAAGGACTTAGGCACTATTTCTATCACATACACAAGAATATGTAATAATAGAAAATAAAAATATTTTAAGCATAGAAGTTTAGTCCTCAACTTCATCACATACACTGTAGTACTACTGGGAAAGCTTATTTGATTTCTCTGTCATAGGAATAAAAGATAAGATTTGTGTAAGGGGAAGAAGAGGGAATAAACATACTCTATATCTGATGGCTTTCATTTTCTTAAGTTTACTTCCTACTACAGTTGATGATAAAAGCAGTTGTGTGGACTCATAAGCGCTTCTATTTACATCTCTCCATGGACTAATTACAAATATCTGTTTCATACAGTCTCAGCATCTAAGGCAGATTTCATTTTATTCTATCTTTCACTAGGCATATATCAAAACCTGTAATTTCATTCCATTATTTTGCTTTCCTTTTTCTCTACCTATCATCCACTGGCTGCAAACACAACCCTGTAATTCCTGCTGTTCCATTGTTTTACTTTTCTTTGCTTTTTGGTTGGTTTGTTTGTTTGCTTTGACCGAGCCACAAATGTTTTGTCCATTGTCAGGGGCCAGTTGCTTGAAACAAAGGCTTTCAACTTTCAAGCATAATTATACAGGGCAGAAATGCCTAGAAAAGTTCTTATTTCCCTTTTCTTCTAACTGGTGATGATATACTGATAATTCACGAGCAGCATCCATGCACCACAGATAAAACTTTTCAGATTTTAGGAAGATGTTTAAAACTCAAGTGCAGTTCTGGTGAGCGATGCCCCACCTCTGTGCATTGCTTTTTGGCCAAACTGATGCTCACCCGTGCTGTGACCATTTTAAGATACTTACTCATCATTCTCTGACAGTTGTCTGCTCATCTGATAGGTCTCTGGGACATTAAGAACAAGTGGCAATGCCACACTCAGTTGGTTGTGATTTTGGAGCCTACAGGATGTCAGATCAAAAAATTCTCCTGAATTTTCCCATGAGGTCCCATAATTCATCAGTTTTGCCAGCACTACTTTTGCCCTGCTGCAAGGTGGCACTGAGGATATATGTTGGATCAGCTTCCACTGGGTCCTGTGAGCATGACTCTCATTGATACAAATATGATGTCTCTTACAGGTTTGAAATCTTATGGATTGATGGAAAAAAAAGCAGCTTCCAGTGACTGCAGGAATCTCCACAACAATGGTGAGCAATCACTATTGGAGAGCAAAATAAAGGAGCCCAGTTCCAGTGCCATGTGCTCCATTTGGAGTATTTGGGATTGCTCTAGTGAGTCATTTTGCTCCTTTTCTTCCTTTAGGGCTCTCTGATGAACCTCATCATCAGTTCTTGAATCTTCAGATTCAGTTCCTTGGATCTTCTTCCCTTTTCATAAAGTTTTCTTTCAAAACTTGCCCACCATTAAGACTTCTGAGTATGTTGACCATGGAAATGTAGGTGGCAAGGAAAAGGACAATAACAGGCAGTTCTCAGCCTTCTTGTCACCAATAATACAATACTCCTTTCCCCATAGTTTTAAATGGTACTTCCATTTTCTGCCCTAAACTTTGGCTTCTTTTGGCACATTTATCACTTCACTTTCCATGTATAACGACTCTATGCCAGTGCTGGAGAGTATTAAATTGATTGGTGGAAAATTAATGGAGCAAGCAGGAATGATAGAGAAGAATTAACTTGTGCATTATGGCTTTTGATAAGCTGGCAGTCTGAGGGGGCAGAAACATAACACCAGTACTGGAAATGCCCAGTGCAGTCTGACCTTATCAGAGAACTTCAGTGAGGCCAGAGAAGAGAGAGGAGGGTCCTGATCCTTGGAGCAACAGGCGCAGAGGAAGATGCACCTCACTGCTATTTAGCAAGGTACTGTCTTGCTACAAGGGTGCAAATGGGAAGGGAACAATAAATATTCAGGAATTTTTATATATTAGAGGCCACAAAAAGCCTTTTTTCCCTTATGATGCTCGTGCAAACCAGAGCCGTGCCCTTACCTTCAATCATATTACACTGCAGCCACTTTAAACCTTGTGTAGCTGTCCAATTTCTTTATCTACTGTTCCATTCAATTTGGTTCATCCCCTGTGGTACCAACATCTTGAGCAAGGCACCGAAGAAAGGGCAGAGAATTTGGAAGTGAAGGCATGGGCAAGTTCAATGGCTGTTGGTTGTGCAATTTAGAATTCAAGGAAATAAAGTTGTTAAGGATTCACGTCTCCAGCACAGATGCATTTGAATATATTAGGAGAGGTGTTTAATTGCCATTTGGTGAAGAAAGGCCCTGATTTCCCTCAGTAAAATGATGGCTAGAATGCTTCAGAAAACATTTTTAGCACTTATGCTAATCCACATTCTCTTCATTTTCAGACTTTTTTTGCAGATGGCATTTTTAGCAAAGTTGTCAGCTTCTATGCACGGAGTGCTTTTGCCATTCCTGCATTTTACATGTGCTGCAAGTCTTAGAACCTTATAGAAATATCCCTGTTTAGAAACAAGTTGCATATGGCAGCAGTCCTTGACATGGTTCCTCAGGAACCTGTCATAGTCACTGAATGCTTGATAAACCTTTTCTGGTTTATCACAGTTTGATTACACCTGGTCTAGAAAGAGATTCATGAAAGGTCTCTTCCCTTTCCCTGCTCTGACAATATTTTGCAGATGCCTGTTTTTGCTATCTAGGCAATGAGATGTACAGATATTCTCCAGAAAAGCAAACAGCTGGACCCTGAGAAATGGTGGGTATAATACAAGTGGATATGAACACGTCAGCTGATGGTGAAAAGGTGTTCTCCTGAGTAAGTGTTCTCATAGTTTATAAGTGACAAAAACCCATGGACTCAAATGACAACCTGAGTTCAGAGCAGGGCACACAGATACAAAGGCAGGTTCATTCAACTTTGAAACAATGCACTGTGGGAAACATCGTGTCCAGAAATGCTATTTGAAAGAAAAAAAATAGCCAATATATAAAGATACAATACAACTCAAGTTTGGATTAGGTAGACTGACTACTTGTGTAGGCCAGGTCTAAAAATAAATTATAAGGGGCTTTTCCTCGTGGGCTTTCGCTATTAACAACACTACTGAGTTTCATTAGCAGTATTCAGCATTATTGAGAAAATCTGCTACAAACTTTCCTTATTTATACCCTTGTTTCAAGTTTCTGGGTACTCTCAAGGAAAACTGTGAATTAGGATGTTCTTGATGTTTAATAACACATTTACATTGCTTTAATGGTAAACAAAAAAGATAAATGCATTTTCTCTCCACTACTTCTCAAAGAAAACCAAGAATTCAGTCCCACAGTGGTCTCAAGGGTAAAGCTTTCATTAAACTTTTTAGAGTCACTCCTGTAAAAATAGCATTAAAAACCCCAACCAAACAACCAAATACAAACCACAGAAGCTGGCTAAAAGAAAGATGTTATCTATCTGCACAACACCAGAGAACTTTCCTCCAACAGAAACTCTGAAACAAAACAAAACTATAAAAGCAAGCATTTATAACATGTGTTACTTACAGTGTATTTCTAGAACCTGCATTGCTATCTGAGGTGTAGAGTTTAGGGACTCATGATCTACTCTGCAACTTACAACTGCACCATCATCACTGCGATCTGCTAGGAAATCCAGCGTGCTGCTGACTGTGAATGTTTTGCGATTTGCATCTTCTTCTTTTAAATATTTAACATCTGAAAGAAAGAATAAACAGTTAGTTATCTTTCCAATATTTTCGAGAAAAAGTAGTCCAGCATTAGACAGCTAAATATTTTATCACAGTTGTTGGAAAAAACCCACATCTTTCATATCTGTATTGATCTCTTTAATATACAATAATTAGACTGCAGTTATCCCTCAATTTACTCTCATTGTCAGAATGGGAGATACATTTCAAAAGAGAAAATTTTAAAACTGGTTCCATGATACTGCATTCAAGCAGAAATTTCATTCATTATTATCTCTTGAATGTTCAGGTCCATATTTGATATAAATTTTCTCTGCAGGTCATGAGAAAAAAAAAACTGAACTCGTCCCACCCTCATTGCCTTACGTATTCAAAGTGTCACTAAATATTAAATTTTCTAAGTTCATGTTTATAACCTTTCAAAGTAATGCAATACATGGATATTACTGAAGTCATGTGTGTGTAGTCAGATGCTTACTTTATTCATTGCTTATTCTGTTTGGTTAGAATTATACTAATTAACTAATAAAACTAAACCCAGGTATAGTCACCAGTGGTAATGAACAACTGTAAATAGAGCATGTCAGAGTATTTACTGGAATCTACAGACCTCCAGACAGAGTCCCAAGAAGACCAGAAATAAAATTACTACAGAGAATTTCCACTCGCTGCTTTGTATCATTCTAAATTGACCTGGTGCTTTTGTGCAGATGCAGTTAAAAATCTGAGTTTTCAGCCCAGACTTAGGCAGTATCATCTCAGTTCCAGGTTAAGGTTCACAGTCAGAACATTTCGTTGTAAGACATACATGCTAGATCAGAAATGAAGACCCAGAAGACTGAGCATTTGTGTTAAAATGTTTTAGTGCACTAACTGGAACATGAGATCTTCTCACACATACTTTAGAATTGTTTTACTTGGTTCCCAACTACTTTTAACACTTATTGATTTTAGTTTATTTCAGAAAAAATGGTAAGCTTGTTATATTGATTTATTGCAATGAAAGCTTGAAAAGACATCTATAAATACTTAAACATATATATTAAATTACGCTGAGATTTCTTATGTCCTCTGTGCCCTAAAAAAAGTGAGAGGTTTCAGTTTCACAAATTATACTAAATCCCATTAGAGAATGGAATGACCTAAATAAAATTTCCATGAAATATCAATTTTAGAAAGCAAATCTTCAATGGCCTAAGCTACATCTTTTTAGATTAAAAATACCTCTGACATCAGAGAGGTGGTCTTTATCATTGTCTCCAGACAGACAAGGACACCATGTAGCTATACAGTTTCCATTTTTCCCTAAAAAATAATTATTTCTTGCACACAAGGATTTTTCTTCCTGTTTGCTGCTAAGCTTTAAAAGATTTCAATTTCTGCTATGGCCACTATTAATATTCAGGGATTAGTAGGTGAGAGTAATATTGACCAGAGCTAAAGCAAAGTTATTATAATCAAACAATATATGTCTTCAGTAATATTTAAAGCAAACACATGCGATTTTATTCCCAGAGTCAGGTTTCCAAATTTAATAATAGTACCTATATAGGTAACATTCTGCTTTATAAGTAATGTGCACATCCCTTTGCTTACTGACTTCATGTGGGGAACAGAAGACTCCTGAAAGCATCAACAACTTTAATTTTAGCAAGAGGTTGTGAATTCTTAACCCTTTAGAGAAACAAAAGCAGTTAATGTCCTAAATGGATGTTTAGAATTCTCTCTCTAGGCATGTATTGTTTGAAAGGGTTCACCTCTTGGAGTTAACTACCTCCGCAAAGAGGACAGTGATACTTTTCTAAAAACAGCTGACATCCTCACCAACAGAAATATTTAGCTTGTCCCCCTTATCAGCTGTATTTTCTTAGATGTTCCTTCATGGCAAAATGAAGGTGTGATTGTAGCATGTGCTCATTGAGTGTAAAACTGGATGTAGGAGCAGTGGAGATCAGGTACCGGGTACACACCATCACTCAGAGCATTTTACAGAATTTTTAAATATGTCAGTTGTGGTCTACTGTTTCATTTGTTTTCTTGCTGCTCCTCTCTCTCCTAAATGCTCCCTTGAAGAAAAGGTGAAAAAGAAATCCATTGCACAAGCACTTTGTGTGGGAAGCACTGTAATGGAACAGGCGGGAGGGATACAGCTTGACAGAGGAGGACCAGGGGCTTTGAGGGCAGGTTGAGCATTGGTCAGCAGAGTGCCTTTGCAGGGCTGAAAGCTACAACCCCCTGCCCTGCATTAGTAATAGCACACCCAGAAAGTCAACAAAGTGATCCCTCTCTTCTATTTGGCACATGCATGGCTTTGTCAAGAGTACCAGGCCAAGTTTGGGCTTTCTGAAGAAAAAATCTACGATAAACCTGTTGAAAACCCCGAATAAGTGCAGGCAAAAGCCATGGAGATGGGCAGAGGAGCTGTGCCAGGACAGCTTAAGGGAGTTGATATTTTCTAACCTGAGGAAGAGAAAACTAAAACCAGATCAAACTGTTGCCTTAAAATACATAAATCATGGCCACAGAGAAGAAAAGCCAGAGTCCTCTCAGAGGTGTACAGTGAAAGATGAGGGGCAACAAACACAAGTTACACTGAGACAAATTCTGATTATGTATCATGAAATACCTACAAACAATGAAAACATTCCACAAGAGGGCTTTAGAATGCTGAAAAATCTAGCCCAGGCAGACTATGGAATTTCTGTCCTGGGAGATTTTTCAAACCTAAATTGGAGAAGGCCTTTAGCCACTTGATTCAACCTTTGAATGGATGTTGGGCCAAATGAAATCTGTGGATCAACTACGGGCCCACTTCCATGACTTTGTCAGACAGGGGCAAACACAGATATGCCTATATCAACTAATGTAGGTTTATATCTCATAAATATAGATGTTTGATAGTGAAAATAATAAATGGAAATGATGGAATGTCCATCATCCGCTGCTTGTTGCAAGCTGCTTACATAAGTACACACCTGTAACACACAGAAGGAGTCATCTTTTAAAAAGACAGTTTTTCTGGTTTTGTATGGCAGATATAATTTTTGTTCACATTTAAACTCAAGTTCTGACACAAAATGGCCTTGCTATCTAAGAAAAATCATCTTTATTTTTAGAGGTGTATCAAGACAAAATGATCAGTGCCTCTCTGAAATCTTTGTGCACGCTAAAAATACATAAACTTATTCAAAGTATCGTAACCTGTTGTAAAAAAATGAACTTCTTTAGTTTTAAAATCCAATCTACCTAGGAAAAAAAAAAAAAGAAAATCCATTCAAAATGGAAGCCTAAAAATAATTCTGAATATAATCTTGTTGAAAGAGCATGTAACAAATTTGTTAAAAAAAATAGGTAATTTCAAAATGAAAACTTTGCACTTAGCTTCTCTAGTATTTTTGCTTTTAATACTCTTCCAGAAATGTCACCAGAATGCTAAACTGCAGATCCCTTTGTTAAGTTGGTGCATATATGAGTGACAGAACACTAAAGTAAAAGGTGTGGCACCCAGTGCTTCACATTCAGTCTCTCTCATTACTAACACTTACTTTATCAAACAATATTCCTTTACCAGATGATGATTCCTTTTTTGAGTAATAGCAGTGGAGCTACAATTTTGGAGTGGCTTTTCCCCCTTTGGTGCAACTCTGATCTCAGTGCATCATTTATATCCGTTTGCACCATGTATAATACAGTGTAACACAATTGGATTTACTGGTGCTAGACAGACGAACTCCTAACCTTTAATGTCAGCTGCATTAGCATATAATTTCATATCTATTTTCTCAGATTTATCATTTCACCTTTTACACTGCACAAAGCTAATGTAACTTCTGCTGATGCCACTGCAGACTGGTTAGGTTATTTTATTTCTAACCTTTGAGAAATGGCAATGTGCTCTTCAGAAGACCTAGAAAACTGAACTGAGATGAATGTGCTCAGTACTTTCCTCTTATTTCTGGTTGTTGGGGTTTTTTTCCCCCTTAAATGTTCTTTTTCATATCCCTTTGTTTCTTCCCCATCCTGTTTTGGGTTTTTTTAAAATCCTCTTAGGAACTCTTGAGAAGAACAAATTAGTTAAAGAGTCGAATTGCCAAATTGCTTGCTGGCTTCAATTACATGTCAGCTGAAGGAAAGTCAAAGGTATTACACCAGAATTTTAAAATATAATTTTAAAAATAAGATCTTTTCAAATATGTGTTGCCTTGCTGTTAGGCCAACTGTACCAGTGTTTCTCCTAAGTATTGACATGGTTTGGAGTGATTTCCAATCTTTACATGCCTTGAATAAGTGTATTCAACCTGCCATCTTTTCTGGAGGATGCAATCCATGTTGTGCCATGTGTGTTAGCTGTGCTGTTAAATTCTTCTTTTTAATCACATTTGATTAGGCGCTGCATTTCTTTCATCAATTTCCTCAAATTTCCCACTACTGCAAAGAATTATTCTGTTTCCTCCCTTTCTATCCTTGTTACACATTTTAAATTATTCCAGTCTAAAATGCTTGTTTCTTTCAACACTATTCTCATTTTCCTAAGAAACATAAGGACACCTCTAGAATGGACAGGATTCCTTAGGCAATCATCTGCAATCTCCTTTATTCACCAATTTTATACCACAGCTCTGGTTTTGCACATTGAGCTATGGTAGAGAATAGTAAAGGAAGACAAATGATTCTGTAATTAACTCTGTAAGTTTGCTTGAGGCAGTTTATTGAGCTAACGAAATCCAAAATATTAGAGAAATCAGATAAATGTAGGGTGGGGCTTTGTTTGTTTGTTTGCTTTCTAAAGCTACACAGAAAAGGTGGATTTTGAATCATTTGTTCATCTGCTCTTATAGCAGAATGAATAGAGGTGACATGAATCAATACCAATACCTCATCCTTTTAATCCATCTACTTTATAAGGGGCACCTCAACGGGCTTGTAGGTGTGACTGTGCCTTCTGCAGCAGGAAGCTCTCTTCACTCACTCATTCACCAACGAGGATTTGAAACTATTCCAGCACTTATAAGAATATGGACTAGAAAACTAAGTTCTAAGCAAAGAACGTACAAAGTGAAAGAGAAGAGAGAAAGGAAATAAACAGCTTTTTGTATGCAGCTCTATCCTAGGTCACTGCATCCTCAAAGGCAAATCCTTGCTGTCAGCTTTGGATTTAGTCACTCAATGGTTTTTCATTTACAGCAGACTTTGTCCAACTCCCCCCAGCTCCTGTGAAGTTTTTCTGATCCCCTTTAAAGTCCGTCTTCTCCCTCCTCCTCGCTGCAGACTGTCAGCATCCTTGTCTCAGCTGTAGATCCTGAGTTTCCCAGCTGAGATTCCCTCATTTGCTACATCCTGACTCCTCCTCACCAGAGCAGGCTCCATAACTCTCCTATGGCAAGTGCAACCCCCTGTCTCCTCCAGATGGTTCTGCCTCACCTGGTCACATTTTCTAAAGGACTGTAACTTGAATCTGGGAATTAACTAAATCAGACATACCTCATGTTGGAATGGCACAAAGGAAATGAAAAGGGGAAATATTAGGGATGAGTGGTATGACTGTGATAACAACCCAGAAAAGAATTCTCTGTGAAGCCTCACAGTGGAGTTTATTATGCTGCATAGAGTTCTGAGCAATTCAAAACATCAGTTTTTACCATTTGGAGAAAGAATAAAAAGATGGTTATATGACAAATACAGTAATTTATAATCAATTATTCATCTGTGTACTATCCCCTACTTATTTCATGACTCAATACGAGAAACTTTACAAACACGGATTAAAAAACATAGTTCTACAGAATGTATAGTTTTGACAATTGGCCCAAATGACACAAAAATCCTTTAAAATACCTTTAACTTCTTTGTCGTTCTTGAACCATCTGATATCGGCTGCTGGCTTACTACCAGATGTCTTGCAAGTGAGCTGCATCCTCTCTCCCTCCATAACTGGTGAGGTAAATCCAGTAATTTGTGGCTTCTCAGGAACACCTAGCAAGCAAACAAGCAAAATGCCTCTGATAGTGTCAGCTGCTGCCACAAATACACGACCAATTCAAGTTCACTTCTTCATATGCTCTAAATTCTGGAAACAGGATAAGTAATTCCTCGTGCCTTGTCAGTTAAGCCTTTTTCCTATTGTAAATTAACCATCAATCTGAATGGTAGTTGATTCTAAATAAATAAAGCAAGCAGGAATTACCTAATTTTCTAAGAGAAACAGATTGTATTTTAATAAATACCTTATCTCTGTATATTCTCAGGCACGTCTAGTCTGAATTGTTACAATATTTAAACTGCTCAGCACAGCAAACAGGATGACAAAGCACATTAGAAGCACAGCTGTGAAAATTAAACATAACTGGCAACAAAAAGCTGAACTGACCTAAGATCAGAACAGATGTTTACACCTCAATAAAGAAGACTTTAATACGAAATCCAGGGAAAAGGGAGGATGAAAATAAATACAGCAGTCACTTTATCTTCACCAATATCAAAAGGTATAGTCACATCTCCACTGGCTATGGAGAGTTCTTCAGCTGAACACAAGTTCTTCAGAGGGGATCATACAAGTTTGACATATCATCCACATAATATTACATTTGGAAAGGGTTGTTTTTCAATGAAACATGGAAGATTAAAAAAAAAAGAAAAAAAAACATGAAGAAAAATGGGAAAATTTTGATCACTATGTCTATAAATCCATTTAACTTATGAAGACACAAGAATAACTTATTTTAAAGTAACATTGATGACTGTCATTTAAAAATCTCAAAAAAATGTCAGTTATAACTTGCATCTACAGTGCTTTGGTGCATTCATATTTGTGGCTAGATAAAGGGCTCAGTCACAATAATTGATCCTGTACCCTGTATTTCATAATTCGGTTTTTCGACATCTCTTTTCCAAAATGACAGATTATGTACATAACAGCAAAGAAGTACATATTACTTATTGTATAGTACATCTCTCTAGTAAATTTTCTCCTCTCTTTCAGGACAGAAAATGGTGTCTGCTACAATACCCTGACACTAAAATTTTTTAATCGACAGCAGAGCAGTCAGTAAAGAGATTATTAGTACATAAAGGAATAGTTTATCTGATTAAAAGATGTAATGCATTTCAGTGGCAAAGATCCCCTCCTCCAGTAGAAAATGTTTTAAGCATTTCAAATGCTATTTTGAAATAGGGAATTACAAATACAAAATGAAAGAAGGCAGGAATCTTAAACTGTGCAGCTTTCTCTTTTGGAAGTTAAGTAAATTATGGGACTACTTCATGAAACCTTCCCCTAAAATGAAGGTAAAGCTTAAAGGACTGTGAAAGATCAAGATACATCTGTTAATAAATATTGGCTAAATATTTTTTGGTTTTTCTTGTCTTTGTAACACCTTTCTTTGTCTTTCTGCCATTGAAAAGGTTGAACTGGTGTACTCCTCAATTGTTTAGATCATGAAGTGCCTCTCCACAGAAAGAAGATTAAGCATAGGCAGTTGCTATTCCAGAATATTCTGCTTTGAGTGGGTACTTTTTGTCCTTAACAGCAAACTTGTGAAGATTTTTGTAAAATAGTCTCACAGGGAGTGAAAGGGAGATGTATTTCATATCCTAAGCACAAAACCAATTCCCTGGCTGGATTAATGTGAATATTACTGCCACAGAGAGTATCTTACATTAGTCCTATTAAATTCAACTGTCTGCCCATCCACATATAAAAATAAAACAAAAAGAAAGAAAGAGTCATGTTCAGGGACAGAAAAAAGGAAAAAAGAATAAAAAAATCAATCTCTAAAATCATATAACCTCTTAGGTTTGCAGGTGTGTTTCAATGAACTATAGCAATTTTGCCTGATTACTGACATTCATAGAATCATATAAAGCTTCGAGCAGAAACTTTATTTCCTGGGCATCTCTTGAAATCTATTGCTTTTCTATGTGTATCTATAACCATTGGGGAAAACAGCAGAGCACTTAGAGGATAAAGCATAAAAGAAGCAGCAAACCCAGTGAAAATTTCCACTTCAT
>VYXC01011355.1:593871-632441 GCA_013397175.1 Platysteira castanea | reverse complement strand
AAGAAAAAAGAAAGCAGAATGAGCCAAAAAAAAAAAAGTGTACAGCTAAGGAAAAATGATAAAGCTCTAAAGCCCGTTTTGATTTCATGCTTTCTGATTTTCTCCCCTTTGCCCTATCCAATAGATCGTTAGGAGATGAACACATGCACCTTCCTTGCACTTGTGGCGCTCGGGATGTAGAGGTTATGTCCATTTTATGGAGCGCTCGTTCCGTGGCGTTTGTGCGCTCCCTAATTCACTACCCTGCCACAGTGCAAACAGTGAGAGGCAAGTTATTTTTCAGCACGGCAATATGAAACAATAAACATCAGGGAAACGAGATCAGACATTTACATTTATCTTCTGCCAAGCCTTAGAAAAGTTCATTCTTATCATAATTCGCCAGAGCCTGAGGAGTTTAACACGTGCTTCTTTGTGCTCAGCTGTTGGTACTTACCGAGCACGGTGAGGAAAGCCTTGGAAGTTTTGACAGGCATGGTGAATAAAGAGCAGGTGTACTGCCCTTCGTCCGACAGGGACACATCGCTGACACTGATACTCAGCTCGTGCCACGACGCTCGCACCAGCTCAATTCTGTTGTCCCTCAGAGCTGAAAAACAACAAGAAAAATCCACGTTAAGGTGGGATCCAGCACGTGAACAAAGCGTGGGGTGTTGTACGAGAGGCTTGAGGAAGGTTCCTAGTGAAACCAGGCCCTGGAGCACAGGGATGTGGACACAGATGTCTATGCAGAGCAGTTTGTTTTCTCTGTGGAATAAAGTATGAGAGTGCAGCAAGTTTTTAAGTGGTGTACTGGGTGATTTGTAACATATATAAACCTAGAAACTACAGGACTTGAGTTACCTCTGGCCTTCCTCTAAAAATCCCAACAATGACATTGATTTCCGCCCCCCTCACAGCTTTGCTCAGTGCCTAAAATAAATCCTTCCCAAAACCAGCCTTCCCAAAACCAGTGTTTTTCACTTATTTACAGATGTTGAGAATCCTGTGTCCAGCCCTGCATGGTTTGCCTACATATTTTTCTCATGTCCATTACTATTTATACTGAGCTGAAATATCAGATATTTCAAATTGTGTAAATGAGTATTTCTTATTACCAACAGACTGAAAATTCCACTTATACATGCATAGGGTAGTACATTTAACACTTTGAGGTAATTGTGTATATTGGCTTTACTTTTTTGATTATAAATAAAAGTATGATCCTCCATTTTGTTTGCCTTAAACCAGTGAGGGAAAAAGAACATGTAGATTCAAGTAAATTCAAAATGTCACTTTGGTTAATGATTTAAAATTTAAAGCATTCTAAAACCTATACTTATGGTAACCCCCATTTTCTATGTCAAACCTGCCAAAACATTTCCAAACATTCTATTTCGCTGCAGTAAAGCTGTTTCAGGAATCTGCATATATTACTGAAGCCTTTCCACAGCATAGAAATACTAATACCGTAAGTAAGCAATCACTGTAATTCTCCTAAGAAAACAGTAAAAAAAGCCTCTGTAACTCAGGAAGTTTAGCTGTATACCTCTAGATCCAAATCTCTGGCCTGACAGCGTGTGGAACTTCAGTGAGTCAATTTTTATAGCAAGCCTCTGAAAGTCAAAAGCAAAATGGGACTACGATATTTATTGAGACAGTTACACTTGCATTTGTAAAAAGAACAAAGATGTTCAAGTCCCTAAAGCTGTTCTCTCACCTCTTTCTAAAGTCTCCAAAGATTTGTCTAGTGTATCTCTTCCAATGGTAAAAATAAATAAAAAGTTCTACTGTGGTTCTTCTGCTACTAAACCTAGATGTTTCTGCCCAATGGCTTTCCAAGTTGATCCAGACAGATTTACACCACAATAAGAAGATACAGTGAAGGTTCAGCAAAAATGTCACTTGAATCTAAGGCTGCCATTTAGGTTTGTTTCCACCAGAAAATTCCAGCTGAATTTACTGATTATTTCAGGGTGGGCCAGCCAAAGCTCAGGTTCCTCTCTGCAGGGTCTGAAAGGTGGCAGCTGAGGCAGGCCTAACACACAGGCATGCCATGAACTTCTTCAAGGCACATCAAAGGGACTGAGGTGGTGTGTAATGGACACATTCCAAACAGAACTGAGATGCTGTCTGGCCGCCCACAACGAGGAAAAAAAAACCCAATTGTATAGTTTACAATATCAAATCCATATAATGATGAAAAAGGGTTAAAGTAAATAAGCAAGCGAATCAGAAGCCAGAAAATGCAAAGCTGACAGAACAGCTGAGAAAAACAAGCTCAGGAAAACAAAAAGGCACATAAAGCAAGCTCCTACCAGCCCCAAACAGCAGCAAAGCTGATCACTGTGGTTTTAGCAGCCAAAACTCCTCACAACAGTGAAGCTCTTGCTATCTTTAAGGAAGGGGTTGGGGACTCAGCATTCCTTTCTCAGCTTGTCAATTCTAGTCAGGTGCAAATGAGCAGAGATAAGAATGGTAGTTTATTTCATATTACTGACCCTCCAAAAAAAAATTACTTTAAAAAGGATTCTGCGCTTCCAAATGGTTTGATCACCACTACATCCATTTATATAATTTAGCAACAGCGTAAAAAATAGAAAAACAAACAAACAAAACCAAACAATGAAAAAACCTCTCAGCACTCCATAATCTGGAAGTGGTGATTTTTTCCTCTCCTTAATCTGAAATGATTTTAGAAATAATGCACTATATCATCTTACACAGTGTTTTACTTTGTTATAATTTTCAGTTGTTATTACCTCACGATAAAGATGTATGTATCTATTGAAATATTTTCCTACAGAAGGGGCAAGGTGTAGAATTTCATGCACTAAGAAGAATAGTACAGCACAACTGGCCTACAGATGATGTCAATAGCACATCATTTTGATCCTACAATTGAAATATAAACCATTTCCATCAACTACATTCCTACTGCTCCCTTCCCTCACTTCCTCCCCTCCACACCTTTTTTAACCTTTGTACAATATAAAAACCTCAGCTCAGTCAATTTTCTAGAAAGCTGGTAAAAACAACCAGTGGTCAAGAGACAAGATCAGATGTTCCATGTTTCATGATGGAGTGGATTTTTATTGAAAGAACAGCCAGAAAGTTTTGTAATGGAAATACCAACACAACCTTACAATAAATGCAGCAAATAGCACCAACATAACACTCCTTTGTAGGAAAATGCTTGTCAGAAGCATTTTTATAAGTGCTGGGTCTAAAGACAATTATCTCTTCCATCATTTTGAAACCTGAATATTTGTAAGCTTTCCTGACTATGCAGATGACAGGCAAACCAAATTTTAGTGCTATGGCTTGGACAAGGTGACCACTTACACAGAGACTTTTCAGAATCTTATTTTCAAATTGTATTCTTGTAACTGTTCATATATCCTCCTCTGTTTAGAAAGACACCAGTTTGTCTTCATGGAATTGATGGCTGTGATGGATGCCAGAACTGGTTTGTTTCCATTCTCTGTCTTAGGTGCATTTTGCTAAAAGAGTGATGGGAACAACAGCAACACTGGAGAAATTGGGGTAATTCTAGCAACGCATGATATCCAGGCATTGTGAGTGAGTGGAGCAGGGTCTTGCTCATGGCAGAAAATCTTGCCAAGCCTGGCTGATGGAGCAAAGCAGCCCACGGAGCCCGAACAGAAAGCCAGGTGCTGAAAGGCACCAAATGACAAGCAGCTCCACCACAGTAATTTAAATAAAGTTCCATAAAGTAAAATATAAAATGTCCCTTCATATTTAATTAGCAAATGAAAACAAAAAGTAGAACACTGCTCTTTCGGAACCTTCTTTGGAAACTCTTTCTTCCATTTCATTTTGTTAGAAGCCAAACGTTTCTGGCCTCTTCCTGGGGATTTTAACCTGCACTGCTGAATCATTACCCTATCCATAGTTTGCATACCTACAGAGAGACTAGAAAAAGGGTAAATAAACAGGATATTTATTTGACTTCAGGGAAATACACATATGCCAAAAGCAGTAACACAGAATACCAGCACTGGCATCTCGTTGCTAGATTCTTACATTGCAAGCCCTTTGAAAAATATAAAATGCAACAAGAAATATAATTACATAGTAAATTCCAATATGCCCTAGGTACATTATTTCAGTTTTCTGTAATTCCCAGGCACATATGATGTAGTTAATTTGCAAGGCATGAAATAATTATGCATAAAACACTTGTTCTTCAGCAGACACACTTCATTTATTTTACCTGTCATTCTCTTTTCCTGTGGAAAAGATTTCCTTTCAGAATGTTCTCTGACACAGAAACAAGCAACCTTGACAATTTGCATGGTTGAGGTAATTATGAGTAAGTGATACAGCCATGTATTTCATCCACATTAATTAGTAATTATTGGGACTGACGACCATCACAATAAACTGGCCTCTTTGTTCACAATCAAATTGGTACTTTATTTTTTGAAAAAAAATAATATAATGATCATATATTATCCTAGAGAAATCCTGCAACAGGAATTATATCGGAGAGACAAAAGAACCCCAGAAATTTGCAGAAATGGAAAAAACATCCACATTTCACACTGTGAGGAAAAGGCAGTTGGACCTGTTAGACGTAGTGGTCACACAGCAGCATCTCTAATGTTATTTCATCTAAAATGACCACATCTTCGTAGTATTTTAAGTCATATATTTGAAGAATGGGGGAAAAAAAGAACAGCAAAATCTCCAAATCCCTCAGAGTAATTTGGTGATGTTTTGAGAATACCAACTTGACATATGCTGCCATCCTGGGATTCACTCAACAAAATCTTCACCCTTACACTGGAGCTCTTCCCTCTCTCATGGGAATAACATAACCATTAGTTGGAACCAGAAGGATTTCTGATACTCTACAGGTCATGCTAAACTCCCAGAATTCTAATACTTATGAAACTTAGACAATCCCTCTGATTTTCAGGTTCCAACTTTCTGAATGCAGTACTATCATCTGAAATAGATTTAAAGGGATTTATGTTGTGTTTCTGGATATATTTGAGAAGGCCCTTTTTCTTTGCTCCTAATGAATCCAACATACCAAGATCCCCATAGGATGATCTACTGAACTTGCTTACAGTTGTGCATCAACCACCACCACTAGAGCAGGAAAAAGAGAGACAGAACAGGAGTAAATGGAATAAACCAAACTATAGTTATTCTGTGTCTTCTAAACATTCATATTTCTTTTCAAAACAGTCACATTTCCTTTAAAAGAATAAGAACTGATACACAGGTATTCTATTCATGCCTAACCTATCTAGTCAGTACTTTCATGGCATCTGAATTCTTAAGATTTTAAAACTTTTCAATCGTTTTTATGCAGAAAGAAAATCCACTTCCTTCCTCTTCCATTTCCCGTCACGCAATCTGATTACTTTCATGCAAGTACACAAGGGTGGCAGTGGGGATATTTAGTAATCCCGTGTTTTCTATTTCTACTTCTGCAGTACTGAGGNGCAGATGACAGGCAAACCAAATTTTAGTGCTATGGCTTGGACAAGGTGACCACTTACACAGAGACTTTTCAGAATCTTATTTTCAAATTGTATTCTTGTAACTGTTCATATATCCTCCTCTGTTTAGAAAGACACCAGTTTGTCTTCATGGAATTGATGGCTGTGATGGATGCCAGAACTGGTTTGTTTCCATTCTCTGTCTTAGGTGCATTTTGCTAAAAGAGTGATGGGAACAACAGCAACACTGGAGAAATTGGGGTAATTCTAGCAACGCATGATATCCAGGCATTGTGAGTGAGTGGAGCAGGGTCTTGCTCATGGCAGAAAATCTTGCCAAGCCTGGCTGATGGAGCAAAGCAGCCCACGGAGCCCGAACAGAAAGCCAGGTGCTGAAAGGCACCAAGTGACAAGCAGCTCCACCACAGTAATTTAAATAAAGTTCCATAAAGTAAAATATAAAATGTCCCTTCATATTTAATTAGCAAATGAAAACAAAAAGTAGAACACTGCTCTTTCGGAACCTTCTTTGGAAACTCTTTCTTCCATTTCATTTTGTTAGAAGCCAAACATTTCTGGCCTCTTCCTGGGGATTTTAACCTGCACTGCTGAATCATTACCCTATCCATAGTTTGCATACCTACAGAGAGACTAGAAAAAGGGTAAATAAACAGGATATTTATTTGACTTCAGGGAAATACACATATGCCAAAAGCAGCAACACAGAATACCAGCACTGGCATCTCGTTGCTAGATTCTTACATTGCAAGCCCTTTGAAAAATATAAAATGCAACAAGAAATATAATTACACAGTAAATTCCAATATGCCCTAGGTACATTATTTCAGATTTCTGTAATTCCCAGGCACATATGATGTAGTTAATTTGCAAGGCATGAAATAATTATGCATAAAACACTTGTTCCTCAGCAGACACACTTCATTTATTTTACCTGTCATTCTCTTTTCCTGTGGAAAAGATTTCCTTTCAGAATGTTCTCTGACACAGAAACAAGCAACCTTGACAATTTGCATGGTTGAGGTAATTATGAGTAAGTGATACAGCCATGTATTTCATCCACATTAATTAGTAATTATTGGGACTGACGACCATCACAATAAACTGGGCTCTTTGTTCACAATCAAATTGGTACTTTATTTTTTGAAAAAAAATAATAATATAATGATCATATATTATCCTAGAGAAATCCTGCAACAGGAATTATATCGGAGAGACAAAAGAACCCCAGAAATTTGCAGAAATGGAAAAAACATCCACATTTCACACTGTGAGGAAAAGGCAGTTGGACCTGTTAGACGTAGTGGTCACACAGCAGCATCTCTAATGTTATTTCATCTAAAATGACCACATCTTCGT
Source organism: Platysteira castanea (assembly GCA_013397175.1). Taxonomy (NCBI): domain Eukaryota; kingdom Metazoa; phylum Chordata; class Aves; order Passeriformes; genus Platysteira; species Platysteira castanea. The sequence goes on along the minus strand of VYXC01011355.1, from coordinate 625,608 downwards.
AGTATTTTAAGTCATATATTTGAAGAATGGGGGAAAAAAAGAACAGCAAAATCTCCAAATCCCTCAGAGTAATTTGGTGATGTTTTGAGAATACCAACTTGACATATGCTGCCATCCTGGGATTCACTCAACAAAATCTTCACCCTTACACTGGAGCTCTTCCCTCTCTCATGGGAATAACATAACCATTAGTTGGAACCAGAAGGATTTCTGATACTCTACAGGTCATGCTAAACTCCCAGAATTCTAATACTTATGAAACTTAGACAATCCCTCTGATTTTCAGGTTCCAACTTTCTGAATGCAGTACTATCATCTGAAATAGATTTAAAGGGATTTATGTTGTGTTTCTGGATATATTTGAGAAGGCCCTTTTTCTTTGCTCCTAATGAATCCAACATACCAAGATCCCCATAGGATGATCTACTGAACTTGCTTACAGTTGTGCATCAACCACCACCACTAGAGCAGGAAAAAGAGAGACAGAACAGGAGTAAATGGAACAAACCAAACTATAGTTATTCTGTGTCTTCTAAACATTCCTATTTCTTTTCAAAACATTCACATTTCCTTTAAAAGAAAAAGAACTGATGCACAGTTATTCTATTCCTACCTAACCCATCTAGTCAGTATTTTCATGGCATCTGAATTCCTAAGATTTTAAAACTTTTCAATCGTTTTTATGCAGAAAGAAAATCCACTTCCTTCCTCTTTCATTTCCCGTCACGCAATCTGATTACTTTCATGCAAGTACACAAGGGTGGCAGTGGGGATATTTAGTAATCCCGTGTTTTCTATTTCTACTTCTGCAGTACTGAGGCCATTTTTACTTCTCAGTGGAGGCCATTCTCACCTGTCCATAGCACTGCATCTGTGAAACTATCACTTCTTTCCCCTGGGACAGAAGTCATCAAACTGATTCTGCTTTCACAGCTAATGCTAATGTAGAGGGAAAAGAAATAGAAATTTCTTTGCAACCTATGAAATTGGCTGACATACATACCATTGGTGTCCTGTAAAGGTGACACAGTTTATAGATAAAATCAGCAGAAATCGCCTAAAGTGAAGGTTGCAGTACTGTGGAGGGATCTTTGGCTAAGTGGCTGTGGAACAGTCTGACCAATTTGCAGATGCACGATGGCTTTTCCCCCATTAGGAAAAGGGATTCTTAACACAGATGAGTTCAAACAGACATTCCAAACAGTGTCTTTCACAGTTTTCAGTCACTTGAATGCTGCAAATACTTCAACTTCACTGAATTTTTCAACCCATTCATGTACTTGATAAACTCAGGGCATCACTGAGCTTCATAAAAGCTGTTACGTAAGGGTTTAGAAATGGAAATAACAATTTTTGGAGATAGGTTTTCACTGTCATTCCAGTGCATTTCTAATGTGTTTGGTGATCAAAATGAAGAAACAACGGGGTCAGTAGGAATATACTTCTCCAAACCTCTAATCATCTGGCCATCTTCTACTTTTATGCTGTTGCTTGCAGTCTAACAAGACTAGATTGTTTTCGGCTGGGATACACTGCTGAAATATTTGATTAGCTTATTTAGAGAACAATGTTCAACAGCAAGCTGCTTCCTCCTTTTTAAATTTTCCAGAATTTTTGCATGTTGCATCATGCATCTGCCAAAGACATGCAGCAAACTCCCTTCTTCAGGAGAGGTGCTGACAGTCTCACTAAGAGAGGCATCTACTCTGTGCTCGCCTTGAAAAGGCCAAAGCACTGGGGACTCAGAACCTGTCTGTACAGCCTTATCTATTATTTATCAGGGCATACAGCCTTAGATGCTGATGAGGAAAACCCAAACAGCAAGGTAATTTCTTCAGTGAAACAACAACAATTCTCTGTTTCCTGCAGTCTGGATAAAATGAAAAGCATTTAAGGTGACTTACAATGACTTGTGATCTAGAGCACAGCTGCTAAGTGAGGTTTCACCAACTGTGCCAATTGAAAAACGAAGGCCAGGACAACTAAATGCCCTCCATGGATGGAATAAATAAGGAAAACTTTCCTGCATGGCAGATTTTCTGCACTGAGCTACATTTTCTCTCACAATCATGTTCAGTATTCGCTTCCTTCTCCTTTTTTCAGAGCACTCAAAAACATGGCAATATGCAAAAAGAGAGGAAGAATTTGCCTTCTAGGGTGTTTATAATGCCTATTTCTGGTATTAAAAAAGCAGTGAACTTTCTTCTTGTCTTGAGACTCATAAGGATGACATTTATTGCTGGAGAAGGTCTGAGGGCTGACTCTCTTTCACATAAGAAGTTTAAGTTTCACGTCTTTGCACAACATACAGTTTTTGAACTATGGAAATGCTTTACTGTTTTACTGTGTTGAAATAATATTTAACTGTACCTCCAAATAATAAAACAAAAATCACGTTAGTCAGGATGAAACACTGTCTTACAAGGTCTGTTCATCTGGTTTCATCTTCAATGGGGAATTACAAGATTTCCTATTATCCTAATGCAACTGGACATGTGCCACAGCACAACAGCCTAGAAAATATTTAAAAATCATACTTCTTAAATATGCAGCTGCAAAAATTAAAATTGCAAAATGACCTGGCAAGGTTAGAGATGGACAGAATTAAAATAAATGAGATTCAGCAGATAAAAGTAATTGGTAATCTTATGTACCAAGTTGGAGATGAATGTTTTGAAAACAGTAATGCAGAAAAGCAGCCCTGAGGATTAGAGAAAATTATTTAACTATATGTTCAAATGCAGAACTACTCTAAAAAGATGAATCCTATTGTGGGTTGTACTGATCCTTGCAATTATGGTAAAAGAAAATGCTACAATATTCCAAAATAGCATACATCATACCGTGCCATATATTGTAAATTACAGAGAGAAACAGTCTCTCAGTTGGGAAGATAATTTCTGAAGGTCTACTGATGGAATACTGCTGCAAAAGTAATAGTAAGAAAATGAAAATAATACAATGGAGAGCTATAATAAGTCCACACCTACCTAAGGAAATACTAACAGAAATTAGAATTTTTTTTTTCTGTAATATTGAGGGTAATACTGAAAAGACAAAACACTATGTTTCAGGCTAAATGAAACCTCATTGTAAGAGAGAAATGTTAGATAATGACTTTATTGAACTAGAAGAGATAAATAAATACTAATCCCCTTGCAAACCAAAACAAAGTTACAGAGATTTCCAAGTTTGTTCTGTGAAGATCAGACCAGGCAATTTTTCCTCATGCTACTGATGTTGATACTAATCATTGTGTTAACAGTATTTAAAGGTTTCTGACCAAGGTGGAGTTAAGCTTATGTAGGTATTAAAAACTGTCTGGCCAAACAGCAGAGAGCTCTACCAAGACCATCTGTGTATTTTAAAGAACATCAGTTGTTTAATGCTCTTTTTCCTTGTCAAGAGACTTCTCTTTACAGTCGCTGCTGGTGACCTTTATGCACTGGCTGTAGTCAGCTTTGAGTGAAAGGAGTCCTGAAGCATAGGGAGCACAGAATAACTCAGCCAGATTTTACACTTTTAGCACTGCTGCACAGCCAGGTTCTACTCAGACCTGCCCAAATGCAATACATTTTTTTGTCTGTCTGCAGCTGACCATGCCTTAAGGAGGCTGCAGAGCTGTATTTCCCTGACCTCGCAGATGGTGACATTACAGTTCTGCCCATTCACTAGCTAAACTTAATGATCCCATGACACTGGAAGTGTTTTCAGTGGCATGACTGAGTATTACTCATGGTAGAGTCATGTTTATGGTACTGCTTCATATTCCTTGGGAAGTCAGAGCCTTCTAATTTCTAAACAGTGCAGTCCTGCTCAAACATATTATTCCAGCAGAATAGGGAGAGACTTTGTAACTTACTGAAGATGTAAGAGAGATTTATCTCTAAATGAGAACAGCTATAAGATGCCCCTGCTCTTTCTGCCCTTCTTGATCACGTAGATACAGAAATGAACATCACCCTTCCTGTAGCAGATGGCTGTGTTGGCTGCAGATGCCAACAGGAATACTCATTCTTCCTAACTACATTAAGCAGTCAGACTCCCTAAACTCCTGCTGCAGCCAGTGGAGCAAGTTAGCTTCCTCCAGAGGCCAATTAAGAACAGGTCACTGCCTTGAAAATATTATGGGACCTGGAAAAAACAGCCAAGGAATCATCAACGATTGATGAATGCACCTGCAATCAGCCCAGCAATTGATCCCAGTACCAGTGAAGAGTCAAGAACTAATATACACATCAATACTGAAGATATTAGTGCTGTTAGGGATGACTCACAGATCTCACTGTGGAGGGAACTGAAATACGGAACAAAGTATCAGGAGAGATCCAAGATGAGTCTAGTGCAATTCCAGGGAGGATTCTCAGAAAGCTCTTTGATGGCTGCAACATCTTTTATGATAGAGCCCTTAAAGTTTTATGATGTCTCTCATGCAGCCTAGCAGCAGACAATCTGTCTCTCCACCACAAGCACACAGATGCTCCCTCTTTTGTGGGATTCATCTTAGCTTTCCAGATGCAGATGTGCTGTGAAGGAAACTGTTAGTGAGAAATGGTGTCAGAAAAAGATAATTAAAGGATTGGAGCAGCTCTCATACAAGGTGAGGCTAAGAGACTTGGGATTGTTTAGCATGAAGAAGCCAAAAATCCTGAAGTTAAACCAAATTCAAAAGAAAAAAAAATTGCAGCAGAGCTAGATATCTCATTTTCATAGAAAGTTAGTCTAACATAGAGAACCAAGCTGGACTAGATGACATCCAGAGGCCCTTTCCAATGTGAAACATTCTGGGATCTTGTCATTCTGGATGTTTTTGGGGTAAAGAATCTGTATATTAAAAAATTCATAAAGGTGGCCAATCCTGAGGTGCCAACTAAAAACTCCTTTGGTAGATATTTACAAAGATTAATCTTCTTTAGCTTTTCCTAAACATTTTTCTCCCCCATGGAGGATGTGGATTTGAGTCCCTCCAAAGAAGAGGCTGCCAGTCTCTCCCCTCTATAGTCAAAGGAGAAAAAAAACAAAAAAAAAAAAAAAAAAACCACCAAAAAATGAGAGAAAAACAAAAATTAACTTTTCTAGGCTAAATTTACTTTGTATACATGCACTTCTTTTGCATCTGTATTCTAAGAATTTGGTGACACAAGTGCAGCAATAAAATATTTGAACTCCATGATGGTGGCCAGACATATTCACCAAGCACTAGAGAATATTATCTAGAAAACTCAAACAAACACTTGGCATATGATGGCATACCAAGTACTGACAGATGCACTGAATAAAAACTCTACTGTGAATAAGTGCATTATTGAACTAACGGTAGATAGTGACAATAATAGATGTGTGGAATCATGCTACCATTGGTACTACTTATCCCCAAGATCTGGCTTTTTTGGGTTATTCACATACACCAGATATATTTGAGAATACCAGAAGAAATTTGCCCATGCTTAACACCTATGTTTAGACAAAAAGCAGCTGAATACATCCTGACTTTTTCAATTAAACATTTATTGAAGGCATTTCCTTTTTTTTTTAAGAGTTGGGGAAAATGGTTGTTGGTTCTTTCTTGTTGTTTCTTGGTTGTTTCTTTTGCAGTTCAAATCATAGCAGGAGGTAAAGAACAAAAGACATTAATTTGAAAAAAAAATAGAGAGAGTAACAACCATTTACAGCTAGAGAATGCTACTAACCCTTCACTCTTGCAACAATTTATTATTATTATTGGTTCTCACACCGCACTTTGCCTGATACAGTTTGAAGACTCACTAAGAAACCACCATAATCTGTCTTCAGTTTACTACCTGTGACAGATGGATTTGCACATCAAGATTGTCATATGAAAGGAAGCATTTCATTATTAAAAACTGCAAGGAGTTCCTCCAAAAGTAATTGATTTTTTTTTTTTTTTTCTATTTTTAATAGATAGTGAATCTCTTAATTATTGGAGATAGAGCTGAACAAGAATTTCTGAGATTACTGCGTCCTGCTGAATTTTATACAGTGGATCAAGAGTGCCTTCCAGATCTGCCTCACAAGCCATGGCACAGGCAGAGGAGGTGCCTGGCTTTCAGGGCTGTGGATGTTACTGCTCTTCTTGGGCTTTTTCAACACAGTGCCCATCAAAGGGCATTAATTGCCCGTTTGGATAATGATGTGTTCACAGCACCAGGAGTGATCCACAGTAACAATCTGCAACACTGCATGCATGAGTGTTTTTGGTGTCTAAGTTATAATATTCCATTTTTAATGATGCTGTGTCCTTGATTCCTCCTTCTCTCTTGTCACTTCAGAGCTAATTTGTTTAACTCCTTTCTCCCTTGCATTCAGCTACTTTTTGCCCTTCTACAGGCATACGATTTAAGACCTCTATTTTTAAAAGCATTTAGAGAAATTAACCTGTTGTCTACAAAAGGGAATCTCCTTTCTCATCTTACTCAACTCCTGGTATATTCAACAGCTCTGGAAAAATTCCAGGTATCAAATCCACTTCTGGTGGTACACGATGGCATTGTAACAGTATCACTGTCAATAAAAGCAGCATTTTCTCTTTTCCATTTTGTTTACAAACTCTGTTTGCCAAGTTTCATACTTTCCTCAGATCCTCCTCTTTCCCTTCTTTAATCAGGATATATCCAAATTCTCCAACAAAAACTAAATAAAATTTTATCTTTAATTATTTTCCACTGTTACAGGCTTTAGCATACTTAATATACATTTATTTAGAAATGTATATTAAGAAATAGAAAATATTTCTTCTGCCTCACTGATCCCATCCTTTCCTCATTTTTTCACTCCTCTTATTTTTCATCATCTTTCCTTTTCTTTGAAATCTTCCCTGATTGCACACATAGGTGGGTTTTGCCAATCTTTGGAAAAAGCTGTCCTTTACTCCAGTTTTTACTCCATCTAGTCTCTTCCTCTTCTCCTCATCAATCTTTAATTGATAAAAAACTCTGTTAGCATCCCTATTAGTAACACTTCCTATTTTCTGGAGCAAATAATTTTATTTCCTCTGTGTGCTAGACAGGTTTTCTATAAGAATGAGGCCACCGGAAAAAAAAATAAAATAAGAATGAGCTAAACCAATTACATATACAATATACATCAGGAATACTGATCAGCAACTCCTTAAACGGGAAGAGTACATTAAATTAACTTATTACTTTATATTTCCAAATATAAACTCCCAAGTACATTTTATCTTTCCTGTAGCAGAAGTTCAAAAATGTAACAATCGTAAATTTAAATTGCTTTACACTTATCAGCATCCTGAGCTGTATTAGGAAGAGCAGCGCCAGGAGGTCCAAGGAGATGATCCTTCCAGTCTCCTCAGCACTGGTGAGATCTCACCTGGTGCTCATCCAGTAGAACAGAGACAGGGTCATACTGGGGTGGGCCATAAAGGCAAGTGTGGCAGCCCAGAGTATTCCTCTGATGGTCCAGGGGCGTCTGAAGCCCTGCCAGACTGTTTTGGAATCCTGGCAGAAAGCCCAGAATTCCATCTTTGAACCTTGCCCATGGACCCAACTCCCGACATTGAGAGGTGAAATGCAAAATAGAAAGAAAGTGTGTAATTAGCTTATCTATCACTGGGTGTATGTAGGTTTTAGATTTATGGAGGTATGAGAGGAAAAAAGTTAACATGGAGGGCAAAGGGCGGTGCCCCTTCTCCTTCCTCTTTCTTCTCTCTCCTCCGATGAGAGGAGATGACGATGGTGATGGGTATTGGTGGAGGTAGCACTGTCATGTTAAGAAAAGGTAGAAATTAATTGGGAAAAATTGATAAATAATAATACATTGTGGAACTTGGTTGGTTTTCCTAAAAGAGATAAAAAGGAGAAACCGCCTTTCCGGGGCGTCACTTCTGCTGTGAATTTCAGAGGAGCGGGTCATGCTGTCCTTGCTCCAGACACTGGGAGATAAGAGAAAATAAACAACCTGAACACGACTCTGCAGAAGTCTCCAGTCTCTCTTGGCTTGGGCGTGGGACTTATTAAGATCAAGAAACAGCCATAAAAAACTCAGAGATAAACTACAGGCAAGGGACTGCAACATCAATCATTTTGGTGGGTTGACCTGAGTGCCCATCAAAGCCACTCTATCAACTCCTCTCCTTAACCACAGAGGGGAGAGAAAATGTAATGAAAGGCTCATGGGTCAGGGTAAGGCCAGGAAGAGATCACTCACCAGTCACTGTCGTGGGCAAAACAAACCTTACTTGGGAAAATTAACTTCATTTAGTACCATTAATTAGAGTAGCATAATGAGAAATCAAATCAAATACTAAAACACCGATCTTCCAACCCTCCCTTCTTTTCAGGGTTAATTTCACCCCCAGTTTTCTCGTAACTGCTCTTTCTCAGCAGTGCAGAGGGACAGAGAATGGGGGCTGTGGTCAGCTCACCACTCCGTGTTTGTGCTGCTGCTTCCTCCCCAGTGGGAGGACTCCTCTCACTCTTCTGCTCCAGCAGTTGAGACAGTCCTCCACAAACTTAAAATTTAATCACAGAAAGAACTACGGTACTGTATTTTGCTGCACAGGATCCCAAAAAGGTGTAAAGTCTCCAGCTTTGCACTCTTAAAATCTAATTGGACGTGGTCTGGGGAGACCTGCCCTGACTGACCCAGCTCGAGCAGGGCAGTTGGACTGCATGATCTCCAGAGGTTCCTTCCAACCACAGCTATTCTGGGATTTTCTGATTCAGACAGCATTTACCTGCATCACAATATTACAGAAAAATAAAACAAACAGTTCTCAGGCATTACTCTCCACGCCCTTTTGGCTTTTAAATTGTTTTCGTATAATTAAAAACTGATACCCTGCAGAGTGCTCTGCTGAAGTGTAATGAAGACAACTGTTTGAAGACTATCCATCCATAGAGATAAGTCTTACCTGGTACAGGGAAAATGTTGACAGATTAATGGGATTTCCTCTGGAATTGGGTCCTGTTCTGGGTAAGCCCTCCCACAAGCATGTCTTTTTCCAGAATAAAAATGAATTTAAAAAAAACATTTGATTGAATCAGTGAAAATCTTTCCAGCTAGAACAATTGAAAGGGAGAAGATGAAGAAAAGGGAGCCTGATATTTGTCTGAGTGCACACAGATGAGCTCTCATGTGCTCCAGGATCCTCTTCTAGGGGGTTGACATCTGGTCTGAGCTGCTTTTGCCACTTGTAGGATAGCACAAGCTTAAGCCTCCCAAGAAAACTTCTGCATCAACACTGAATTACAGCATCATGGACAGAAATAACAACCACCAGAGTTTTGGAAGCTCTGGCAACTTAGATCTTCAAATATTGACTTACTGAATATATTTTTTGAACCCTGTACGCTCAATAGACAAGAATCATACTGTATTACTTTTATTTCCAAGAGGTCCATTCTGAGATCAGGAAAAGAAAAATTTAAACATACAGAACATGCTAACCCTTGCTGAAAAAGCTGGATTAAAAAAAAGCCCCAAACAATAACTTCATAGAAAAATGCTCAGAGCTAATTTCTCTATTGTTTCCTAAATTTTAAACATTCTTTGCGGATTAAATTTTGTCTAGTGGAATTCGAGAAAGTATCACCAAACAGTGACACATAAGAATAAAACAATCCACCATTGCCACAAAAAAAAAAAAAGAAAAGAAAAAAAAAAAAAAAAAAAAGAATTATCAAACCATTCTAGCACAGAACACTACAGTCCTATACATTTAGGAATAGCAGCAGATTTGACTTCACAGTCAGGTGAAGGGTAATCGGGGCCATATGGATTAACACTAACTCAAAGGCACTGTAAAGTTGTGTAGGAGACCGTAGGGAGGTTCCTACTGTAAAATCTCGATCATGAGCTTTACACCAATAATTAGAAGAGTCTGCAACCAGGTTTATCTCCAGGGGATGAGGACAAAATTTTATCCTCATGTGCAAATCTGTCTTCCTAATTCTGCCAGCAGACATAAAACAGTAACTGGATTAAAGCCAAAAAAAGGGGCAAAAAACGCCTTTGTCTCCCTCAATAGCACTTTAGAGGATAAAGCTCCTTGGAGACTGCTTAAATTCAGAGGAAAGGAGAGGGAGGGGGAAAGACTGTGGGACTACTTGAGGATCTGGCCCAGGTGTGTCTGTCTAGATCCAAGACAGACAGCTACAAATGAGCCAAGATGAAACATTTCTGACTGCAGCAGACAAAGTAGGATGGGAATGATGATTACGCTGCTCCGCAATGGGGATTGCAGTAGCCAACTTCTCTGAATGTAGGCGCTGATCATCCATTTTAAAATTAAAGATATATTGTTCCCTGTGAGAATGAAATCAAGGACTCGACTCTGATCTCTCCCATTACAGAACAAATCAGGTAATGTAAATCAAGTGTCATCTCGTAAGGTGATCTCTGCTGGAATAAATTTGACAGCAGAGACAGACGTGTCAAAAAGCCACGACAACAATACCTAGGAGGCTTGCTGGCATTCTGAACCATCATGTGGTCTCTGATAGTCTGGCAATTTATTAAGGAATAGTACCCAGCTCTAGCTGGGGATGAACTTAACAAAAAAAAAAAAAAAAAAAACTATAGCAAACATCAGAAACATGAATCTCCGTGCCTAAGGAAAACCTTTGGGCACTGCTGAAACCTTCAATTATGCACTGACAGGTTCCTAGCTGAGTTGCTGAGCCAAAGTCTCTCAGGAGGTACAAATGCCTCCAGGCAACTGCCTGGATTCTCCTGGGTCATTTAACTGGATGGGGAGTGGAGGACAGATCCTGTTTCTGCATCAGGACAATTCCCAAACAAAGTGCTGTTCCACTGATTTTACCCAGGAGCTCACCCACCAGACGTCCCCAGAAGTATTTGCTACATCTCCTCTGGCAAACTGTGATTCTCCCAAACTTGCCTGTTCAATGTCAGCCCCAAAGGTCTGCTAAAAGAACGTTGCTCAGAAGGGGCAGATTCCAGAATTTCCACCTCACCTGACCATCTATTTGCATGCCATCATCACTGGACTTCGGAGCATATGCCATTGAAAGTCTCCTTCAAATCTGTCCTACTTTGTGTGAATACTGACTACACACACATAAATATAAACGCATAGTAATTGAGGGGATAATTTAAACACTGTTTTCCTGTGTTTCCTACCTGCTGGCTCAATTTTTTTCTTCTTTCTACTGTGAATATTTGCAGTGGCATAGCTTCAGTAAGTAAAGGTGTGAGCGAAACCCATTAAGAAAGTACAAGGCCCAGATGGTTACAACATTCTCTGAGAAGACTGGTGGACAAAAGGTCCTCTTATTGGCTTGCATTAGAGACTGTGGCAACTAAAAATTTGTGTGTCTGGGAAAACACAACAAAGACACTCTCACACCTGCTAGGTTCAGCAGAAAGGAGGGGAAAGACTACTTNAAAAGTGGAGAGTTCCAGGAAGCACTAGAATAGAATCCTTAAGGCTAAACTTCCTTGTCCAGGTTTCATACCCCCTCATTAGGACCTCATAATATTTAGTTTATATGTCTTCTCNAAAATTTGTCCCTTCCCTCCCATCCCTCTAACACGGACTGATCCAACTATCTGGCAACTGAGCAGCCTGAGGAAGATCTGACCTGGCTTACAAGCCACTTTTAGAGAAAAGTGGAGAGTTCCAGGAAGCACTAGAATAGAATCCTTAAGGCTAAACTTCCTTGTCCAGGTTTCATACCCCCTCATTAGGACCTCATAATATTTAGTTTATATGTCTTCTCCTTCAGTTTGCTGTCTTCAGAGTATTCCACTCCCAATTTATCTTGCTCTTTCCTGACGTTTCTCAGAGAGCTTGAACATGTAATCTGAGGAAGATATTTCCTATAGGCACCTCTGCTTTTTTGTGGAACCAGCCTATGGCTTTCCTAGTGAGAAAAGACTGTACTTTCCACTAAACAATCATGCTACAAAGTCATTAACAAAAGCAAAATGTTGACTCTTCAAGCTCCCATCACACCTATCTGACTGTTTTCAAAGCCAAACACCAGCTAAGATCCTCTTTTATTTTATCCATAAATAATACAATTAAAGGTAGGTACTGGGCACTAGTTATGAATGCACAGTGCTGAAATCTATACAGTTATACATAATGAACTTTCCTAAACAAAGCTTTAAAAAAAAAAAAATCTAAGAGTTCTCATTGACTGTAATATTAATGCAAATAAAGTTTGAATATGTCAGTTATGAAAAAGTCCTGCACAGGCCAGAACTGATGGAGACCAGAAGATGTTTGTTTTTCTAATTTCTGTTTTGGCATACAGGAAAAAAAAAAGGGTGACACTTCCACGGCTGAAGTTAAAAACACCTCTCCTCTGAAAAATGGATCCTGGTAACATCAACGATATACAATCTATACAGGGTATGTGTATCAGCTGAGGGGAAAAAAATGAGGAAAACAATCGTTAAGACAAACAGCAGACTAAACTAAACCTGACAGGCTTGAGTGATGACATAATACCCTCTTACGCTGTGATGGTGACACAAAAATGCCAAAGGACACAAAGCTGTCAGTCTTGTTGTTTATCTTCTATCTAAGACTAATAAAAGGAGGTTGGAAACTGACAGAACAGACACGGGGACAGTCCTAGGCATTCAGTTTGCTCTCTGAAAAATGTATTGATGGATTTAGGGGTGGCTTATTTGTTATTGCCTTTTTCTGCATTACCTTTGTGGGCTTCCACAAACTTTTGATATAACTTTTTTTTTTAAGCTATCATTGTTTTTTCAAATTCATGTTTAGTAGTTATATTTGCTGTTATTGCAGTGCTCTAGTAATTTATTAGCAGTATCAGCTTCTGGACAATTGTCCAACTCAGTTGAAAAAAAACTAAGTTTTGCATAGCCCCTTAGGTAGCACCATGGTGAATAATGGAATATTATCAAACAATTCTATTCTTAGCTGCCTCAAAAAACAAAGCCTAAATGCATCCTGCCACATCAGCTCCTAACTACTAAAAATGGTAAGTGACACAGGTCTCTGTAGAGCACAACACCGAAGCAGCACCATTTAATTTTAGCACATAAATCTTGTAAGGCAGGTAAAACTACAAAGAGAGAGAACAAGGAACAATCTACACAGCGAAGTGTTGGTGAAAAGAAGTGACTTTTCTGGTTATTTCCCCCTTTACTTTGTAAGAACCAAGTCGTAGAAAATACCCTGGGATGAACCAAGTATCTTTCAGACTTCTGCAGAATAACTCAAGGGGGAAGTCTGTGTTATTAAAAACACAGGAGACAGCATTTGCAAAATTTTTCCATACAAGGATGCAATGCCAGTTAAACTCAAATTAGTCTTTATTACTCAAGAACATCATAAAGCTGAAGAAGAGACCCTATAAAGCCACAATGTCTTGCAATTCATTCCTTTCCTGGAGGGGTTGCACAGGCCTATACCAGCAGGGTACATCTTCAGTCTTGCAAGAGGTATCTTCTCTTCTAAAACCAAATACACAGGGCCTTTAATTCCTGACTCACTCCACTTCTCACACAGAAACAAACACTGAGAGGCACAGTCCTGAGAAGTGAGCAACCTGTTTATTTCCCACTGAGGCTGGCCTGCTGAATGTGCTCCTGAGAAACACATGATCTGCTTCTACTTTGGTTCCTGGTTTGTGGTTTGACCTTGTCTGGAGTCACTTTTACCTCACTGAGCCCATGATTTCTAACCCCATGTGGTCACAGTGACTTTTCCTTCCATCTAACATCTGCTGTAAAGTGTTAGGGAAAAGGCAAGGTAACCAAGAAAGGTGAAGATTCAGCTCTCGTTCCAGAGTGGACTGGAAAACATTCCTTTATTGACACAGCAACACAAATTGGCTGAGTTTTAACAGCTCTGTTCATCTCTTAGTTGCTGAGTGCTGGGGCAGCAGCAACAAGAACAGGAACAAAGTGTTTGTGTGGAACAGCTGAACTGAACAGGCATTTGAAAACACTTTTAAGTCCCACTGCTTTATTTCCACGTGCTTGCTACTGTGCCATTTGAGATGGAAGATTCAGTTCTGATCTCCTCGCTGACTAAAAAATGGTGCATCCTCCTCTCCCTTATTTCAGTGATTTTGACTGATGAAGTTCTTGTTTTACAACCTCCAACAAACCATTTTGCTTTAAGGCTGTGCTTTAGCACTATACTTAAGGCTGGCCAGTGTAAGCAGAGCAATTCAAAGTGAAGGACAATCAAAAACCTCCCCTCTCTTTCCTGTAGCACACCTGCATCACAATGCAGTTATATACATTATAATGAGACACGTGTCAGTGTGCACCACTCTGCTGCAGGCACATTATTGCAGCTGCTGAAGTTATTTCTCTCTGGCATCACGTCACAGCACCTGAAAACCCCCAAAGCTCAGAAAGGCACACCCTATCATGTCTTATTACCTCAGTAATGTAGAAAACCTGTCTAGCCACTGAACTTGGCAGCAGGTACCTCCTCCTCCATCCCTTTGTCCTGCATTCCACTCACACGTTTCTGGTGACAACAGAGGTTTTTATTGTTATTTCAGGTGCAGGAATCTGCAGGAGTTTCAGCCATCTTGTCTTCCTTGGGACAGGGCAAGAGGAAAATATGTGAATAAAATACCTGAGTGCAATAGAGGGTTTTTTAATTTGCTGAAGTGTGCATTAGCTGAACTGCTTCTTCCTACTGTAGCATAGTCATTAACCTTCTTAAGAGATCAGCAGCTCTTAAAAGCACATCCCTAGAAATTTTATAGCGAGACCTCTGCCTTTTCATATGAAGAGCTGTCCTTATTTTGCCTGCATTCTTTTTCAGAAAATAGGTGCTTCTTGTGATTTTTAATAGTATAATGAAAAACCTTCTGATAACACATTTCAGTCTGCTGTATTTAAAGCAGTGACATGATGCCCTATCATTTAAACATACAGCCACAAAACAGTTTACTTCTTTTCTGCTTTTCTCTCTGTGCCACACTCCATAGCGAAACTTAGCAACAATCAAATTAATGCATTTAAACAAACCTGTGGTTTCAAGGGCAGCCTAAAAATATTGCAAGATAGCCTGAAAGCATGATGCTCCTTACACCCTGATGTCAGCCTCCTGTCAAAGTAGCTTTATTCTGACTATGAAAGAATGTGGTCTTGACCAAAATAACAATGAAGGGAATCACTCAATCAGAACTACTCAGATGTAATTTGTGCTCTAACACATTCCTCATCATAAACAGGTTCTCAGATGACATTGTATCAGTTAAGTTTCTGGCTCAAAAATTTAAGTGCTTTGCTAAAGTAACGTTAACAACTTTACAATATCAAATGGAAATTACACTCACAGCCACGTGTAACAAGTAAACAAACACTGGTACTGGGAAGAAAACAGCTTTTAACTGGACTAAAAGACTGAGAAAAACGAGACATGAACAAAATGCCTAGGAGGCAGGAATTGCACATGCTTATCTCAGAATTTATACCAGTCTCCTTTTATGTCTTTGATAAACCTGGGTTTTACCTTCTACTCATATTTCAGAAAAGCAGATGATATTTACTAGCAGCCCAAGTCCATTACTATAAAATATAAACTGAGTCCATTATTATAAAAAACAAGAAAGAGGAAAGAGCTAAAGAAAACATGATTTCTTGTTATAATAACAAAAATAAGTGACATTCTATTCCCGGGAAGAGAATATATAACATAAGGCTCATGGGTCAGGATAAGGACAGGGAGAAATGACTCAGCAATTGCCATCATGGGCAAAACAGATTTGACTTGGGGAAATTAATTTAATTTATTGCCAATCAAATCACCTGAGAATGTGCTTGTTTAAATATAACATAAATATCTACAATCAAGTAAGTTAGCAACAGCAAACTCAAAGCAGGAAACCATCTCAGAGCTCTTAAACTTATTATCTTGCAGGCTAAAAAACCACAACAACAAAACCCAAACAAAATGAACAAACAAACAAAACTCTCCAACAAATAAATAAAAAAAAAGGTCATAACTTAGGATATTTTAAGGACTTGTAGACCTGTATTTTTTCTAATAAAAAATTAGACTAGTTTCCACAGCCTGGGGTTCTTTGGGGAAAATCTGGGCATCCGTATACCCATATTCCATTCTTCCATGGCCTGTGCCATGGAAGTTTATATAACTATAAACTGCAATTGCCACAGATTTACGTGGTGCTGTTGAACCAGAACAACTCTCTGGAACAGCCATCCTCTGCTCCTCAGCCAGGGAAGAAACATCTTGTATATGCACAGTCCCTGTGCCTATCACTGGACACAGCACTGAGTGCCACTGCATGGGGCTGAACTAAAAGAGAAAGCCAGGCTCAGCTGTACCCAGAAGTGGAGGAGGATGCAATACACAACAAAAATGTGTTTCTACGTGCAAATGTACTTCTTGGTGGTTATGGCTCGAGTTAATGACCTTTTGAACAGCCTCAAAGCAAGGTGTCACAAAGAATGCATTAGATGTAATAAGGAACAGCAGTACAGTCACCACCAAAACTGCTTCTGGAGTGCAAAATGCAGCACCACGAGAGGAATATCAGACCCAGCATGCTGGGTGCAGAGATATCTGATGCCAGCCCAGCTGCACCAGCAGAACTCCACAACAGCAATGTAAGCACAGGGATGTGGTTATACCACACCAAGGACCTGGTGCTGGTGTTTCTGCACAGTCCTGCCCTTGGATGCACATCTCAGTTGCTATCTCTGCCTCCTGACTGACATAAAGATATTTTTTCAAGGCTTTTTGCAAGGCTTTTGCTTCACTAACACAGCAGCGCTGCAATTTACTGTGGGAAATTTCCAAGATTTTTTTCTATTTACTGAGTTGAATCTGATTTTACAAGCACATTGATTGCTGGAAAAAAAACCCCGCAGAACAGAGAACTATTTTATTCTTGTAATTAATAATGTGCAACCTTCGTGTTAAGGAAACCTTTTATCCTTCAGATACTGTACTATGCCATTACAAAGTGGATAATAATTGTCCAGCAGGACTAGCAAGAGTGCATCAGAATTCACAGTAACGATTTACAGGACCATTAATTGCCTAAATATTTGATCAGTCTCTATCATTCATCTATTGCAATATTTATTTTAGATTTAAGTAGTTTTCCTATGCTCATTATCTCAGCAAATCATATTGGGAATAGTTCTTCAAATAAGTTTTTACAGCATAGAATAAAAAGTGACTCTTAGGTCTATAACCAGAAAGATAAAGCAGAAATTATTTTCCATTTTTCATGGCAAGGTGATGTTTTTGCTAATCAGACCACCTGAATCAATGCACCATAAAAGATCGTTTGGCACAGAGAATATACATCACAGATAACCTTAATTACTTTTCAAAGGGAAAAGAAAACTGCTCTGTGAAATAGCAGACAGGTCTCATATTGACCTGACATGAGCAGACAGAGCTGATTGCTACTATTCTGCAGCTCAGACAAGGTAGTATTTTACAAAACTTCTGCCAGGCACAGGCAAGTTACCCGCTGTAGCAGTGCTGGAACCAGGGTTGTTTTCACTTTTTACCCCACACTGCTGGATCTGGGCTCTAGGAGGGTTCTATAGGGCTCAATCTTAGACCAAGTTCTTTTCAACATCTTCATTAATGTCCTGGATGCAGGATTCACAGAAATAGTAAGCTTGCCAACAGCACCAAATCGGAAGGACATGTCGACTCCTTCGAGGGCAGAGAGACCTTGATAAATCAGAGATGGGCAATCGCCAACAGCATGAAGTTTTACAAGGGCAGGTGCCGGATTGTGCACCTGGGACAGGGCGACCCTGGATGTATGGATAGACTGGGGAAGGAGAGGCTGGAGAGCAGTGCCATGGAAAGGGCCCTGGGAGTCCTGGTTGACGTTAAATTGGATCTGAGTCAGCAGTGCCCTGGCAGCCAGGAGGGACATCCCTATCCTGGGGGCACCAGGCCCAGCATCACCAGCTGGGCACAGGAGGGGATTGTCCTGCTCTGCTCTGGGGTGGGGCAGCCTCACCTCCAGCCCTGGGGGCAGTTTTGGGTGTCACAGTGTAAAAAAGACACGAAGCCATTAGAGAGCCGCCAAGGGAGGCCACGAGGATGGTGAAGGACTGGAGGGGAAGCCTGATGACAAATGGCTGAGGTCACTTGGTCTGTTCAGCCTGGACAAGAGGAGTCTGAGGGGAGACCTCATTGCTGTCTTCAACATCCTCGTGAGGGGAAGAGGAGGGGCAGGCACTGATCTCTTTATTCTGTGACCAGTGACAGGAAACAGCATGAAGCTGAGTCAGGGGAGGTTTAGGTTGGATATCAGGAAAAGATTAACTATCCACAGGGTGGTTGAGCACTGGAACAGGCTCCCCAGGGCAGTGGTCACAGCATGAACCTGACAGAGTTCAGCAAGTGTTTGGACAATGCTCTCAGGCACATGGTGTGGTTCCTGGGGTGTCCTGTGCAAGCCCAGGAGTTGGACTCAATGACCCTGATGGGTCCCTTCCAACTCAGCATTTTCTATCATTCTATGACCTGGTGGAAGAGCAGGATCAGTGAGAGCCCTCTAAAACTGACACTGAAGATTTACAACGAAACAATCTTTCAGTCAAAGACAATCTGTCACTATTATTCACATCAAGAAGCATCTTAATCAGCAGGAAGCCCTGCTGCAATCAATTAGCAGGCAATTCCTGCCTGTGGGAGCCTTTGGTCCAAGCATGTCACAGTTTGACTGGGAGGGACACCTTCACTCACCTCTCTTGCTCCCAGCGGGAGAATTTCAGCATAACACATGTCCTCAAGGACTCACAGCTCAAGTAGCAGATCCTTGGGCATATGAGCCCCGTGGCAAGTAGCTCTGTGCAGGATTTTCCCTTTTGGATCCTAAGGTAGCCTAACTCACAGAGAAGCAGAGACAGGCCATGTTCACTTAGAAATTATAGTTATGGGAGCCTAAATAGCTATTTATTTAACTGCTGAGATTGTGTTCTTGAGATTTTGACCCAAATGGAAGAGAAAAGCATACTGATAGGAGTGCAGCATTTTTAATGAGGTTAGGATAAGGGCACTGTTTTAATGAATTGTCATTAGATTAACTGATGGATCACGAGAATTTGCAAGATCTGCCTTGTTTTTATCTAAGATGGAGACCTGCACGATGCAAATTTGCTGGGCCACTGAGGAAGGCAGTACTTAGGAGAAAAACATCACAAACATGACATTATCTTTCAAACTCCAAGGCACAGTAGACATGCAATCTCTAAGATGGATATATAAATACATAAAAACCCCTCAAGTACTTGTAGGTGCTCAAAACAACTTTTTTTTCCTTGAAGTTAAAATCATGACTTCCCTAGTTCACATTAAGTATTGATAGCACTGATTTTGCAAAAAGTATTCTTCAAAACACATCTCAGGGGTATACTAGACTATATTACTTTCATTGAATAGGAAGTTAGTGACATAAAACCCTTCATCAATAATCTTAGAGTAGTCCTGTTCTATTCCAATGCAATTTATGCTGCTCAAAAGCTTTCGAGGTACCTTCTCCTTGAATAATGATGCCTCTTCTTTTACTTTGTTCTCTGTGGCTGGCACGTCATTTTAGATTTGATAAATCAAGCCCTAAAAATTTTATGATTATTCCAGTTGTTTCAAGCCTCCTTTCCACATACTATTTTCCTGTCTTATGTTTTCATTCTCTTTTCCTTTCTTATGTCACTGTACTTCATAAATGCACTTTGTTTTACAGAGTTTTGCTAGTCTGGTTTTTATTCTGCCTCTTTATTATTATCTTCTGCTTCTTTTATTCCTTTTGTTTTCCCTTTATCTACTCTCATGTCTCTGTACTGTTAGAGTGTGCTGAAGTACACAGTAGGAGTGAAGCCACCACGCATTCTAAGGAGGGTGTCTGAATTTAGAAGGGGAAGGAATCAGCCCTAATCTGGGCTTTTTTCCCCTGTAGTAAGAGGGTAATTACCCAACTGTGTTTTCAGTTTAATTACACTGAGTATGATTACATTTGTCTTTCCTTTTACTAATCATTGCAAGGTTTGTAAAATGGTGGTACCCAAGACAATGACAGCCGTGGCTTTCACACAATTTAAATACATTGCTATTTGATCACACGAGAGTGACAACCACATTAGGAGAAAAGATAACACAAAGGGAACTAAATAGAAAATAACTGCATGTTTTCTGGGACACTTGCATTAAACACATTTGAAAAGCACATAACCTGTCATGGCTCAGCTTCCCTGCCTCTTTCTCCTCATATTTTCATATGTTCTTTTTCCCTTTATTTCAATACTTCTGTTGAAAACACAAATCCATGGAAATACTCCTCAACAACTAAAATTCTCTAACAACTAACGATCTAGAATTTAGAGGGCATTATTTCAAGTGTTAATCAAAGTTATTGTGACACAGGAAGGAGATGAAGCAATGAATCCAGAGCAATGCTGCCTGTGTGAGACACAGACACAGTGACTGCACAGCAAGGGAAGATGCCCAGAGCCCTGCTCTATATAAGAATATGTGTCTGGTAGGTCTGTGCTAATGCTGAATTTCCTCTTTAGACCTTTAGATACCAGTCCTTAAAAAACTGGTTTCCTAAACCCACATCATTTCCAGAATTCGCAAAAGCCAACAATTCTCTACTTGGCAACAAGAACGGGAGTAAATAATTTCATGGTAGGTATTTTAAGGAACTTTTAATCACTCCTGTTTTTCTCCCATCTGTTTTTTTTCTTTTTTCCCCAGTCCCTCCTTCCCCCTGCAAATATATTTCTGTTCTAAACTGTCTGTTTTTACACATAAAAAACTTGTGTACATGGAACTGACCCCATGAGTAGAAGACTGAGTGGCAAATAATTCACTTCTGTCTGGCTGTGATTTCATACTTATAAATAAAGTAGCAGCGCTTTGTTCTGAATTTTTTTTTTAATAACACCATCTCAGAGGTACAATTCTACAATCCATATTTAATATACCAAATAATGAAAAAAATAGTTTACTAATCAGTTTATTGAACCATTTCCTTTTATTTTTTGACTGAAGGTTCTCAACTCTTACCTCCTTTTCTAATGATAATTATTTTGCTAATGCTTTGAATCCACAGTTCCATTAGTGTGCAAAATAACTGTGGGAGGTAAAGTCCCAGTTCTCTCTCACACTTAATAATTTTTTTCAGTCTTTTCAGTTACTCTCAAAATGTTATGAAAATTGACAAGTTTCCTATTTCTGATGATACTTATACTAGTAATCTAATTATTTCTTCCTGTTCTATGACTGTTATGCAATTATATTATGCCATGAAAACAGCATGTTCTGTCAAATCGTTCTTTTTGTCTCTTCATGAAGTTTTAGTACATTAAAAGGAGGAGAAAAAGCATTCTCTGTAACAAAGCCATAGAAAAACTACCAGCATATAATTTTTAATATATTTATTAAACTCTTACTAATCAATGAGACTTTCAATTTACTGGAAGATATTGTGTGTATGAAAATAAAATCTTACATCATAGCACACCATCTCTGAGATGTTCCGTGCCAATCATATTGGATTTTTCTGATTGACTCAATCAGGCACAATTTAATCAGAAATAAATTAGATGTCCTCTATTGGAGTAAAATTCACACTTGATTCTCTTATCATATTTCTAGTATCCACGACTGTGTAAGGATTAAGGAGCTCAGTGATGCATTTTCAGCTGATCCTTTGGTCTGCTCTCCTAAATACCCAAGATACAAGACATGATGTGTGATAATGGATGATGACACTGGGATTGTATGAAATGACAAGCTGATAACATCTCTTTCACTCCAGCTATAAGTCAGTTCCTTGTTTTACCTAACCATAGCTAAAATGATTTTTTATCCCATTTTCTGGGATGAACTACATCTTTAGCCTAAGTAAGAATAGAAAGTTTTCTAAATAAAAGAAATGAGTTTGGCAAGAGAATATCTCTGTATAAAAACACCAGAAGATGCAGTGTGGGAAACTTTCAAAATGAAACTGAATAAAACACTAGGAAACTATTTCCAAAAAAACAAAAATCTTGAACCAGAAAGGAAGCAACCTTCAGTGAAGAAAGAGATGAATTATATTTTATATGAATATCTAAATGTCATATTTGTGTGGGCAAAGTCTTCAGGCTCACCAAGCCTGAGTCACCACTGGAGGTGTTCAAGAAATGACTGGACGTGGTACTCAGTGCCATGGTCTGGTTTACCAGGTGGTGGTTGGTCAAAGTTGGACTTGATGATCCTGAAGGTCTTTTCCAACCTAAATGATCCTATGATGATGTTTTTGCCTTTGTCCAGCCTCAGCTAACACCACATTTGGCCTAAGATTATCCAAAAAAACTACTCAATACCTGACACCTCTTCCTTGTGCCTAAGGCTCTTAAAGTAAGACATCACCAAACTGACAGTGTAACCCATGAAAATAAGGTGGAGCTGAGAATCAAGACTGTCATGCTCTCAGATGAAACATGCAGCTGCCTCAGGTCACACAGGATATTGGTCACAGCAATCTGTGTTGGGTTATTACAAGCATCTATCAAAAAAAAAAAGCAGCAATGAGGGGCATCCTCAGATGTGATTAAAGAAAACCCTGGAATTGCAGAACACTGAATGAACTGCTGTCCTCTAAAATCATTTTGTGATGAGCCAGCCTTGATTCATTCCATGTCAGCAAAACCTGTCAAATGAATGACACACTTGGGCATCGAGCATCCATGCTTCACGCTGCCAAATGAAAGAAGATGAAAAGGTCCATCTCCATACATACAACCCTTTCCCTAATGGTTTACTCAATGATAAGTATTATGCATTAAGCAGAAGGGAGAATTGAAACAGAGGTGACATTTGATGCATATGTTATCATCTCCCCGTTCTTTTGTAGGAAGTGCTCCAAAAGGCAGGGAGACAAAGAATGAATTCTTTTCATTTTCTCTAAATTTAATTTCTATGTGAGAAATCTCCTTTGACACAAACACTCTAAATGAACAGCTGATTTGCTTGGGAATACCACGAGGCTTCAAATGAAGAAGCTCACAATAACTTTCATAGCTTCCCTTCAGCAAGTAATTTGGATGCTTGGTCCTCAACTTAAAACCTTTTTCTAGGTATGATCCAAGACTCAGGAATTCATAACACTCCAGTGATGAAAAATCTACGGAAGACTTGCTACTGTCCTGTATAACAGCTCTTTTACTGCACTGAGAATTGCAAAGTATGGGCATGTGACTTCCATGTATTTTTAACAACTCTGGCTCCTATTTTTGCTATTAATAATTGTTAGAAGGAAAAAAAAAAGTGAGTATATGGACTCATAATTTTCTCCTTATCCTTGACAAAAATTAGGATAGCTACTGCAGATTGGCTTTTAAAATTATTTTAGAAGGCATGTGCTCTTTTGTACTGCTTCTTTTCACACAGATGAGGAGAGCTCACCAGCTAAGCTGTTGGTCAATTACCATTGCAGTTGGCTACTATTTAATGGCTTATTTCTCTGAGGCAATGAGAAGGCAATTTCACACAAGTACTTTCTACCTCAGATGATCTCCCATGCAGAGCCCTGTTCTCTTTCAACATATCAATCAATCAATCAATCAATCAATCTGTATTTCCCTACAAAAGGTGAGTAAACCCTTAATACCTTGCGTGGTTTAACTCCTGCTGTGTGAAGTGCCTCACCTGTTCTTCCCAACACGGCATAAAGGTATAAATCCTGTCTTTCTAGCTCCAGGCAGGCAGACCTAAAGGTGACTGCTGAACCCTTCAAGGAGGACTTGGATAATGTTGTTGCCTTGGTTTTTGCTAAAGCCTTCTGTTTTAACCTTGGATTCGGAATTCTTTCTCACACAGTTTCATGTAACTAATAGCCAATGTTTACTTAACGGTATTTTCTGGTTTTCATTCCTTTTGTGATAAGAGAACTTTGATGAGCATCTTTTTTCTCCAGTGGGATTGAGGAGGAAGTGACATGTCCTCCAATCCCTTGTGGAGTTGAGAATTGTATAAGACGTGACATATGTAAATAAAGTGGCCTTTCCCCTCCTTTCTGCTGAACCTAGCAGGTGTGAGAGTGTCTTTATTGTGTTTTCCCAGACACATAATGTCACAAGGATTGTGCCTGTTCATGAAACAGAGGGAATGAGCAGCCTTTTATTCTTGAAAATTACAGTCAGATTGCGGAGAAGCAATAAAAATCAATGCTTTTAACTTGTCCTTGAGCCAGCACAGAGTTTGCCGAATTTTCTTGTGGATGCAAGCTATTCTAAAATCATGCCTCAAAGATTTGAGACATACATTTCAGAAGTAGTTTAATGATGTACCAGTATCTTGCTGATCTAGGATAAATTATTTGTCACTCTCCTGTTAGTCAGTCTCCCTCACTGGAGATATTCAGGGACTCTTGGACACGATCCTGTGCAACGCGCTCTGGGATGATCCTGCTTGAGCAAAGAAGTTGGACCAGAAGACCTGTTCTTATCTCTTCCAGCCTGACCCATTCTGTGATTCTGGGGACTTTGAGAAGTAGATAAAAAGGGTTAAGATATTTACAGACCTATTTTTGAAAAGGAGGGAGGGGAGCTCTTTTTGCATTTGCAATGAATACTAGGCTTACTAAGAAGGTAGAACACCTGAATTCACATATTATCCAATTGGATTTTTTTTTTTCTGTAAAACTGTAAGTCTATCCAAGTTCTGGATACCCAGATGTTAATTTCTGTACAAAGGATAAATGATAGTGCAGACTACTAAAATAGTGAAGGGAAAAATATAAAATATTACTACTTTATCTGTATTTAGAAGCAAAAGAATCCATTATGACAATGGCTGCTATATTTTAAAGTCATAATGATTCACACAGGTTTTATTAATGCTTAACATAAAATTTTTAAAATTCATCACAAAAATTAAAGTCATTTTTCCTGAGTGCTTCAGAGATCCATATTTTCAACTGAAGTACTTTAGGACCATTCAGAGACTGGAAAGAATGAAGCTTTGGAAAAGCCTATGGAATAGTCTTCCCTTTTAATCTCAGTCAGCTGGGAAGCAGGTGTTTTAAAAGCTATTTAATGGCAGAGGATAAAGTCCAAGCCAGCTGTGCCATTTTTTCTAAGCACATCATGCAAACATTTACTCATATGGATGATATCTTATTATCACTGTAAGAACATTAAAATGGGCACATAAACTTGAAATATTAAAGTTCTAGAAAAAACCCTGCCCCACGGCGATAACTGAGTCACAAAATCCTTCAGAGCCTCAGGGCAATAGTCTTATGTCACTGCTAAATGTCTACTTTTAGTGCTTGTTAATCTTGAAAGTGGCAACAGTAACCACATTTATGAAAAAAATAACTTAATAAAGGTGGAACAAACTATAAACAACATTCAGTAAAGCTAAGCAATATTATAACAACAAATTTGAATTTGAGTTGTAAACTTCTCAAATATTCTTTGTGAGTTATATTACTTTCTTTTATCTACTTGAGTAAGATTCAGTAAAAACTCTTAAGGAAATGCATATTGTAAGAAAAGAAAATGGTCCATATAATTATGAAGCTTTTATTAACTTAAAATATTAATGAATATAAAAATATTATCCTGTTTATATGAATTAGGGAAAAGTAGAACAGTGACTCACTCACTAGACAAGCAAAGCTTTATCATCTGTACACTGTTGGTACAAAGTGTGAATGAGTGTTTTGTAAGGGGAAACAGATAAGAGGATAAGATGAAGTTCCTTTTGACATTTCTGAAGAAAGAAGTTCAGAGGCAAAAAATGCATAATCTTGACAAAATTCTGGCCTTATATGAGCTGACAATTTAGGGAAATTCAGAATTCAAGAACTGCAATTGAAAATGGGCCAGGATTTTATAAACTTAGTTCTCAGGTATTAACATGCAATCCTATTGATTTTGATGGATAAAACTTGTCTTGGAATTACCTGATGAGCTATCCAAAGAATTATTTAAAATTAGAATTTAACTACAAAATTTTGATATACCTACAGGGTCATTTGGGCCTTCTCATTTTCTAAAAATACTCAACTCTTGCCTTTTGTAAAATGTATTAAAAATACTGACATTATTTAAATCATTAAAATGAATAAACTATAAAATAAATTTTAAAAGTGTATTTAAAAAAAAAACCCATAAAAATATTTAAAGTTAATACCTAACATGACCTGTATCGTTTACTTAATATCTGTTGATACCAATCACAAAGACTTCAAAATGGCAATATAATATAAGGCAAAAAGGGTTTTTGCATTCAAATAACTGCTGTCCATGGTAGAAGAGAAAAATATTGTGATTAAATAATTTATAACCTCAGGAAAAAATCTGAACTGAGTCCTACAGTGTGGCATAAAACTTAAGCAATACTCTGAATTCTCAATTTCAATCCACTTCCGAGTTTGAGATAGTTCTTCATCTATGAGCCTTGTCATGGGCAAGAACAATCTCTTGTGGGATTTCCTTTTCATGAATGGTTGATAGAATGGAAAGATGGCAGCAAGAACATCAGTAAAGAAAACAAATTCTGAACACTCCTAATATCCATTAGACTGCAAATATGACAATAAACTGGATTTTTGTCTTGCCCCAAGACAATATTTAAAATGTAGCCCAAGACATGAAGTTTTCATTATCACGTATTTAAATACAATCAAATGTTACTATCAATCAGTTTGAGAGTATTTTAAAGTTCATTTAGAGGAACAGGTGAGTCTCTCTAAACCATTTAGGAAAGAAACCCTTTCTGTGATTAAAACTTCTGGAGAAAGAAATCCTTTTTGGCTGCAGCTTTTACTTGCGGAGTTTAACAAGCTCACAACCTACTTACAGCAACTTTTAACAGTTTCTGTTTTAATTATAATTTGATCAGAGACAGTACTTTTCATTGTGGCAGCAAATAAAACAACGTACAATGGGAAAAAAAAGTCCTGAAAAGGACCCAGAGATAATAATGAGGTGAGTGGGTTTATCAGAAGTTTAATAAATGTTTTTTGCCGTAGAAAATATTGTTTTATGCATATGGCATTCTAGCACCCCCAACTAGCCCATATAACTCTTCAAGCCAAACCCAAGATCATAATTCTCTTTAATGACTTGATTCATTTGAAATAACTGTAGTAGAAACAATTCCTTTAGGTCTGCTGGCACTGGAAGACCAGACATTGAAACTGTTGAAGAGGAAAACTTTTTTAAAAAGCCTGCTCTACTTCATTCCTTTTTCAGTGAGAATTTGCATACTTTTCAATGTCAGATACTGCTCCGTCATCCACACTGATGCTACACATGTAACTAAGAATTAATGCTGCTCCTTCCTGTGCCTGGCTGCCCTGTGGATCCAAAGCTTCTCAATTCCTTTATCTTATTCAAAGTCCTCTTAAAATTCAAATCTGTAACATTTCTTACCTGATGAAGAAGGGAATTTGTCAGCATAAGAAAGAAACACACAACACGTGTTTGAGTTTGTGGAACTGTCATTTCCTATGGATTAACTTTCTAGAATGAATGAATTCATTCATTAATGAATCCCATAAACAGCAGCTGAAAATACCAGGTGTTTGAACTCTGAGATCCTGGAAATCACTGAAATTTAATGAGATCCTGACCACGGACACAGCTATGTTATACCACACCATATTCATCCTCTGGTTTAGAGAAAGGATGGACGGTTATCACTAGAGCTCTTTGGAATATATATACACATAAAATTTTAACAAAGAGTAGCACTTTGGTGAAAGTTTCAGAACTACAAGCACTCACAGATTGCAATCCTGAAAATGTAAACTTCAGGAACTGGCCTGAGGCTGGCAATTGTTGCTACCACAGTTTTGACTGAATGAGCTACCATTTGACCCTAAAGCACCTGTCCAGCCAAAATATATCACAGAATGGATGACAACAGCTATTTCAGCAGTATTTGTAGAGACAGGAACACACCAAGAGTCAATAGTGAAAGTAATAAAAAAGGATAAACTTTCTATTACAAATAAAAACCAGAAAAACCTTTCTGATCCTGTTTGTACAAGAAATTGTGTATAATGCCAAAGCTTAGAAGTTGAGGGGGAAAAATAAACTCCGCACATTATGACTGGTCAAAGGAAGAAAGGATGTCATGATAACCCCCAGAAACAGCCTTCAGGAAAATAAGCACATCTTTGTTTGTGTTAATACTTTTGCCACTGTATTTACAGTTCCTTTGAGCATTTCTTATCTCAAGTTATTACCCATCTGAAAAGCATGAGAAGAAAAAAAGCCTGCTTAGGAAACCAACTACTAAAGAGCTCTTTCAAAAGTACATTTGAAATTATATAATAAGCATTACTCCTCTCCCCTGCCTTTTATCATTACTTAATGATGCATTGTTGGAATTGAGTGCTCAGTGCAAACCATGCGAAAGCTTTTGAACCTGGTGATGGCCTGGTAATATGACAATTTTAGCTTTAAAAAGTACCACAGATCTCGGTTTTTAAGTTATGGTTTGGTATTTCAGGGATGACAACGTTAAGAACTTGTAAAGAATGCTATTTTGTTTTTCTAAGCAGTGTTTTAATTGTCCTGGATGCTGAGGAAACAAAAAGATGTCTTCCCACTATGTTTTAAAGCAATGCTGTATTTTTTAGTGTAACTCCCATTATAGCTCTGTGTTAACTGTCAGACAACAGATCAGCCTGATTCCTTCTGGCCCTAATATGTTGCTGGATTCTATGATATCAATCAATTAACAAGAATGGGATTAAAGATATGCCAAACAGGGCTAACTACATCCAAGCTCATCTCCCTACTGCTACTGCAGCTGGAACAGGAGCCACACTTGCATGGATGCTGCAGGAATGGTCCTCTGACATCAGCTGCCATGCTAAGCCTCAGCTGCCACCTGCCTTCATTTTTAACCCTTTCCTCATGGCAGTTGTTAATAACCAGCCTTTTATCTTCACCGCAATCCAGGTTTATTTAACCTTTAACATTTTGGCCCCAAGCACAAAGCTGTGAGTGAATCCTACAGCAGAGAGGAAGCAGCAGCTGCTGTCACTCTGTCCCTCAGCACACGACTATTTGTTCCATACAGATGGTTGTAAGAGGGGAGACAGGAAGACTTTGGGCTTGCCTTGAATTTTAGGGACACTCTCACATCACAGCTAGTGAGGGAACACTAATAAGGACACTGAGGACTGGGTGAGTGCACCACAGTCTGCATGACCTACTGCTGGCTCCCAAACAGGTGGAACACGCTGCATTTCATTTGCTCCCTTGTCTGTACTGCACTGAGCTGCCTTGATGTAAACTGGAGGTCAAGACAATCACATGTACTCTTGAACCAACTGTTTCTAAAACCTTACATATATTTACCCAAAGCAGAGCACTAGAGCAACAGATTTTGTATCAGCATCCACAGCTTGCAAATAACACAAACAAGAAAACTGCCTAGACCACTGACTTTCCACTTTTTACCCTATTTGAGGTTTTTTGCAAAACACTGCAAATAATAATCCCTAAATATAGAACTATACACCTTCAGCATTCAGCTACTTCTTGATTTGTTTCCATCAAAAAGCAGGTTGGCCTATAACCACCTT
This sequence comes from Platysteira castanea, assembly GCA_013397175.1. NCBI lineage: Eukaryota > Metazoa > Chordata > Aves > Passeriformes > Platysteira > Platysteira castanea. Next base: position 596,059 of record VYXC01011355.1, on the reverse strand, counting down.
ACTTGCATGTGACCTGATAATTTCTTTTTACCTTGGGAAAATACTTGCTTATAACCAAATCTACAGTGCCTTTGGTATATATGTATATATACACACACACATATATATATAAAGAAGAAAAATCTCTGATATGGAAGCAGCTGTGACCTTTAACATCTGCTGCAAAATCACAGGAAGCATTTCAATTAACAACTTTCTCAGACTGCTGCATTAAAATTGCTACAAATTATTTACTCAATTTCATTAACAAAAGAGAATTTCTGTGACACAGCCAAAACACCTCTGAGAAAAAGACAGCATGCTGTGTCTGGTCACGGGGCAATTGAGCTCATTTAACACAGGAGGGGAAAACAGTGGAAAGTAAATGAAAAGCGCCATGGCCAAGCCTGGAAACCTCACTGACAGAAAAGTGATCACATTTCAAAAAGGTTGTGATAGAGAAACCATCATTCGGCAATTCCTCTGTGGCATCAGGACACATGAGGAGCCAGGAGTCTGGATTTAGAATTCTGAGAATGAACTTTAAACACAGAGAACTTCTTTCTTTTTTTTTTTTTTTTTTTTCTCATTCTGTTATTTACAGATTTATTGAGGATTTTTTTTCCTACAGCTACTGGCCAGCTAACTCTGGAAGAACCTACACTGCTGTCAAGCACTGTGAGGTCACTCCCACACATCTGATTACTCCTTGACTTGATTCATAGGAGAATTGCAAGACAAATACTGAAAGCTCCTGTGAACAATCCAATCATCTCTAAGACAGATGCCTGTAACCAAATGCTCTTGGACTCTGGATGCTAGAAACAGCTAACTAAGTTTTATGGTAATAGTATGACTTCCAGAATTCCAGTTCTACACTTTAAATATTGGGTCTTGTTGGTATTGTTCAGAATAAATCAGCAATTTAAACACTGGCAATAATTTTATACGTGATGTTGCTAAGGGAAAGACTGAGATGCAAACTCATAAATTCACAAGGAGAAAAGCTCACTGGTAAAGCCTTATATATGAAATAAAGAACCTATCCTCTCTGAAACGACAGAAACTCTGAAAGAACCTTCATACAGAAGAAAACCCATATTATTACATTTGCTGTGGGTTATCCAATATATTTACACACCTTCCACTTGAATAACACAAAGCAGTCTTCAAGTCAGCCTCTAGGAAAATAACAATTACTACCTGTTACATGATACCTAAACCCATATTTTTGATTTAGAGTCGCTGTACACTAACAAAGATAAAGATACCCTGCCCTCAAAGGTGTGACAAGTAAATGAGGCAAAGCAGAGACAGAAGGAACACTTGAATCCCCCAAAGCAGAGGCATCATAGAGAAGCTGAAAAGATTGACGGCTATATTTGCAAAAGTGCTTATTTGACAAAACAAAAACCACACCTGACCATCTCCCTAGACTTCCAGAGAGGCAAGGGTTCCTCCCTCTCTGTCAAATCCCCACCTCCAAGCTAAAAACACACAAAAAAAAGCTTATGAAAAATCCTGAACATTCATATTCTCTAGACCACAATTTTATGAGCGCCAGATGAAAAGAGAACTTGTTACTGAAAAAAATTATTTTTCTTAAAGAAGTGATCAAAGCCCTCAAAATCTTTTATCTGATGGTCAAGGATATTTTCTGTGTAATTAGAAATGTAAATTAGGAAACTTTCAGATGGAAGATGGTACTGAATAATAAGTCATCAAAGTAGGATTTTTTTTATGTTTGAACCAGGGAAGTGCTGCAGAAATATGGTTAAACATTAGTATTGCCTTCATTAAAACAAAAGGGTGAGACATGAATACTTCCATCCATCCTGAGAGAGATGATAGCCCATCTTATTCACCAAAGTCTACATAAGAAAACTTTGACTGAAGGAGAACTTAAAATGGCATTTCATTAATCCTAACCCAGTACTTTCAGCATAAAAATAATTTTTATGTAACTGGTAGTTACCAGTTTCCCCTCAGCCAGTTTCTGCCCTCACAGTGTCTTACTGAGAAGTCATTCTGCTACTGATACCTAAAGTACTACAAAGTAATTTGAGTTTTTTTCTTTTTAATAGTGTCCTTTTAGATGTTCTTCTGAGCTACTTGGAAGCCATCCATGTTCCTTCTTCATTCCTCATTTCTTTTCCCAGACATGGCTTCTGACTTCCTTTTCTCTTTGAAATCCCCACCTTCCCCTACA